>JAOUZG010038391.1:686127-701638 GCA_026289955.1 Argiope argentata | reverse complement strand
GACAAAAGGACCGTTAAAATTTAAACTTCATACATTCATTTATTGCCTGAAATAAAATAAAATATTTTTATTAACCTCGTTTATATGTTTTGAAAGTAAAACTAAAAAAATTGGATTTGGAATTAAATCAGAGAAATATTTGTTGAATAATTTTTAAGATATTATATAAATTACGAAAATTATTCTGCAGTACACATATAATTTCAATGCCGAATGACTCTGCTTTTAATTTCCCTTTTTTGAAAAAAGACATGATTGGTTTCAATTTTTAAAAAGCTTTTATATTTATTGTAGTTTTCCGTTTCCACTCAAATGTATAGTAAAAATTTTATGGGTGCTTATAGAAATCTAGAGAAGGAGATAAATATTACAATGAACATAACGGTTTTAGATCTACGTTAAACTATGACTGAATTATATGACTACCAAAATCCAAAACTCAAACATATTTTGCTGAAAAAGCTGTTAAGATATCAAGTTACGTAAAATGTTTAAATGAAAATATCAGCGATCATTAATACCGTCAAATCGGCTGGTCGCTAAAGGTGGCTAGTAAAATGAACAAAACTATGAATAGAAAAGTAAAGACATAAATAAAAAGCATTATCTCAAGATTTTTTGATAAGAGTAATTGCCGAAGATAATCGCTTTTTCTTCATTTTTTCCAAATTATATGTCAAAGTTTTATTTTTTATTACATTTTTTTTCTATGGGCATTACGTACGTATTGTATATAAAGAATCTTTACGGTTTAATTTTTAAATTCCATATAATACTCATTAAAACACAATTTATATTTATTATTTCATGTAATGATATATATTTGAAACGAGCGTTTCGTTTAATATCTTCAGCAATAAACCTAGTTGCTTAACATTTATTAAAATATTTTGAGTTTTATTTATCTCTTAAATTAAATATGTTAGAAGAATTATTTTAGTTTATAAATTGTTTATTATTTAATTATTTAGTTCATAATTTATGCATTATTTATAAATACGTTAGAACGTATTGTTTTAAAGCATTTCTTTATGTTATTCTTATTCTTTTTACTTCAGAATTCTTTTCCGTACAATCAAGTGGTATAGTAATTTTTATTTAAATATTATTGTGATTAAATCATATAATAAATTATTTGTAAGTCAAAATTATATAAATAATTTTTTTAAAAAAATCTTATGAAAATCAGATTTTGTATTATTTTTTAACCTTTTCTAGGATCGTGGGAATTATACCTTCAATCAAATTTGTCTATATTTGTATGCAGTTTTGAAGGTTGGTATACATTGTCACAGATGTCTCAATAAAGCAGAAAACTGGACATTCAAAATTTTATTTCAAACAAAATGATGCTTCTTGATTTGCTATATAATTATTTATAAAAAATTAATGAATTAATCAAATTATATATATCTAATAAACTAAGTGAATTCCTTATTTTAAGTCTATCAATTTTCTGAAATTTTCAATTTATATATTAAATAACGCTTTTAAATATTATACAGCTTCCTTGAGTCTTTTTCACAATCATCTTAAAAATTTTTAGGAAAAGTAAATTCTTAAAAATTAAATCAAATCAAAATTCATTCGCTTATATATCTAAATAAAAAATTATTTATGATAATGTTTTTATTAAATATTTAAAAATGTTGTTCAATTTTACTAGACAACTGTCAAAATATGCACTTTTAACAAACTGTTAACCTTATTTTAGCTTAGATACTTACTTACTTTGGAAATTTTTAAACATCTCCTTTTTTAGCTTTTGCTCGAAGATATGACTCATAAATATTCATTAGTGAATGCGCGACATGAAAAAGTGTGTATGAAAAGAAATTTTCAAAAGTTCTGCTTTGATCGGAAAGCTAATTTTTGGATAAGATTCAAAATAAAGGAACTCTTTTGCATCTTTCTGAGGAATATTAAATTGATATCATTAGAGATTTTTTTATTTGCCTGACTTATACTTTTTCATTGAATATTCTTTCTAATGTCAAGGAAATTGAGTTACTTTGAATAAAAAGTTTTAAATGAGTTGGATTCTGAGTGACTAAAATCGTAAACATTCATTTCAATTTCACGAAGATAGTTTTAAAGAGAAAATATATTTGAAAGATGCAAACAGTAATTTGAAAGTTCTCTCTTCTTATAAAGTCATTTTTTTATAAGAATCTTACGAATCAACGAATCTGAAGTCTGGCGTGTACAGAATTGAAAATAAATTAAATGATGATCCCTAAATGTTGTTGTATAAATTTTTAAAAAATCAAAACTAATTCTCCTTTAATATTCTAAAAATTATTTTTGCATAGAATTGGACATTTTAGAGGAAAACTCAAGATTAGTAAAAATCTTCTTTAATAAGAATTACAAAAAAACAAGATTATAAATTACATTATAAAGAATCTTATAATCAATGAATCTGAAGTGCACCATGTTCACAGTAGGAAATAAAATAAATGAGGATGAGTAAATGATGAAATTGAAATAAAAAAAAGATGAAAACTGGTTTTCATTTCGCATACTAAAAAGTATTTTTGTAAAACTTCCGTTTATTGAGATGTACAGAAAAATGAAATGATAATATGTTAAAATAAAGTATATATTTTATAATAAAGAATCTTACAATCAATGAATATGAAATGTACCTTATTCACAGTAGGAAATAAAATAAATGAAGATGAGCAAATGTGTACGTGAAATAAAAAAAAAAGATAAAAACTGATTTCGCATACTAAAAAGTATTTTTGCATAGCATTGGAGACCTGAGACGAAGACGTAGAATTCGTAAAAATCATCTTTATTGAGAAATGTAGAAAAATTAAAGAATAATAAGTTTTATTAATTCCTTCATTAATTCAGCAGTGAAGTCTTGAACTGGGAAAAATTCGCTTTGTTAAATAATGTTATCACAGTGTTTGATTTCTTTATAACTCTCTTATTTTCCCAATATATGCCCCTAAATATATCTAATAAACTGAAACTGTAGACAAGTAACATTAGTGAATGTCTCTGAGATAAATTTATACTATGCATGTATACACTAGTCAAGAGATCTTTTAATGTCCTCATATTTATTTAAATAAAAAGTAGTTGCAAAAATAATTTTAGCGAACTATAGATAAAATTGGGATTATTATCTAATTTTTTTGGTATTATTTTCTTTAGCTATGTAAATGCAATTTTTTATTCTTATTAAATGTTAAAGTTGTTTAGAACGCAGTTGAATAATTTATGAAGAAAAATAAAAAGCACAAGTATTTCCTTAAATCAGCAGCGGCAGCTTTTTTCTTCTTGAATTTGATATATTTTGGTAGTTATATTTGTAGTTTTGAATGTGAGGGGGACGTTTCTATGAATAATAATACTATAATAATGTGTTAGATTATTGTCAAAAATATTTATTATTATTATTTATATTCCCTGAAATGTTATAAGAAATCTTTAGAACTCAGGTATTGGTTTACTGAGTGAAAGCAAGTGGGAAATGCTAATAGGGAAATGCGATTGAGTTCATGCTCAAGTCATTTGAAAATAAGTAAAAACAGAGAAATTGGAGTCAACTGAATAAGCTCATATTTTCGATCGAACGAAGAGTGAATTTCATTCTTTTGTGTTAAGAATAGTTCTTAAGTATTGTCCTGTTTTTATTTGCGATGCTATTTGAGCAAAAATAGTATAAGATTTCTTCTTGGGGGGGTGACATTTGTGTTGTTCAAAGTATGATTACAAATATATGAATTATCCATAATAATGGAAAAATCATCCAAGAACTAATTTTATTTCTTGAGGAGCACTTTTGGCAGTTAAAACCGTATGATGTCTCCTTTAAATGGGTCTTTTCAAGTTTTGCATAAGAGTAAGTGAGATGTTTTTCTCATCCCTCAGCAAGAAACTGGTCTAACTGTCAAAGAAATGCAGAAAGAGAATAAAGGGATCTCAATTTTTCTCTCAAAACAAATCATAAAGGCTGCATGATTATCATGTCTGGTGAAAAGCCAGGAAGTTGTGTAAATGAGTTTTCATATTTACACAACTTTGAGCATTTGGAATACAGTGAATCGAGGAATTATTTTCTTGATAGGTGCTACCTTCCGATAGAAACTATGTCTGCTGCTTAGAATGCAGTTGCTTGACCAAAAGAGTAGCATAGTACCTGCACATTTAAAGTAGTAAAGGGACCTAGTCGAAGACATGAGATGGACCTATTATGGAACCACTCCCATGTAACATGCCAAAGGAAATAGCCTTAGTCGTATGCATATGTGGTAATTTGCTCACCTAAAGCCGTCCCGTGGTAAGAAATAACTGGAGGGAAATTGGAATAATCAGAAAAGTAAAAATGTTTCCATTGATTTGCCATCCAGTTTTATCAACCTGGCACCACTGCACTCGTCATTTCTGATTTACATTTATCACATGGGGTTTTGTAATTGCAGGTCTACCCGAAAAATCTTGTTTATGCAATACCCTTCTAACTATATAGGTAGGCATTAGGTTCTTAGCTCGACAGTCAATTTGTCTTCCGTGCTCTTCTTTCGGGTGGTCTCAATCCTTCTTAATGTCTGCCTTTCTCTCACAGTGAGTTTGTTCTTCCACAGTTCGTTCTAGCTGATGTTGTTTTGGCATGGTCGTTGTAGGTTGCCATGATTTCCGACACGTTGCCTTTTGATACCTCCAAAAGTCATGCCACTGTGATTACCGTTGCACCAACCATACGGGCTCCCACTATCTGCCCTGTCGGGAACACTGTTAAATCTGTCATTTTAGTTTCAAGCAAAACGAAATTTAACAACCTATGATGTATGCAATATATTCGCACACACATTTGAGACTCTAAGCAATAATATAGTACAAAAAACCGATTAGTTACGCACTTAATTTAGTCCTATAATATCACATATGGGAGTCACTCGCTTGTAGAGAGGCTTTTCCAATATTTTGTATAATCTCTGCAATTTTGTAACTATCAAGTTATTTTATTAATGTCTCATTGAATTTTAAATACTGAAAATTATCAAGAATAAACTACATATTTTCCAAAAAACATCAAACTAAATCTTATTAGAGACATTTAATTATAAATTTAAGTCACGAAACTTTAAACATTTCTAGAGATTTCTTTAAAGTTATTTTATATTATTAAAAAACCTCATTCGCACATTTATCTGAAATATTATCTCAGTGGATCCTTACAGAGAACTAACTGCCTTACCTGGCGATTCAAAATAATCACATCTATTCCAGAGGTTGTTGTTCCCGTTACTTGATCCCTCGCGGGTAGTTCATCCATCAGACTGTCCCCAAAGATATCCCTGACCAGATTTCTTTGTCCTCCCGATAGTGTGAAATATTCTTCAGGAAAGAGAACTTTTGATTTATTCTGTTTTGTGGTCACAGTCGCAGAAATTCGAGGGTGGAAAAAAATGAATTCCGAGAAGCTGTAATCCTCGAAGCAGATAAATGTAAAGGCTATTTTTCTTTGGTTCGCTAACTTACCATCCAGATATTTATCGTTGTTTTGAACATCCATTCCAAGGAAACATTCTAAAGTCTCCATCAGAGGGGTTGAAAATTCATTCTCTTATTTTCACTTTTTAAAATCGAGGGGTTTTTTTATGTTGGAAAAATGATAATAATTGATGGATGCGATGGATTAAATGAAACGTCATTTCTAATCCACAGTTGTTGAAATTATGTGGATTCCTTAAAACACACACTTCTTATTGCAATAATTTACATTTCAAAAAAAGATTTCAGCAATTTTTCTTGTCGTGGTTCTCAAAATATTAAAACCATGCTTCGTTTTAAATCTAATTACGTTAACTTCTATTAAATGAGAACTGGTAAGGGATATTTTATGAAGTTCAGCAATATTCATAAATGCATATTCTAGATAAATAAGGATAATAATAGTGATGGTATAAAATTTTCTTTTACTCTTGAATTTTAGCCTTTATTGAAAGTAAAAAGCTAATTAAAAATAGCGGAATTATTGCCTCATCATAACTAACATGAAAAAATAGGGGAAATGAAAATTTTCACATCTACTCCTGATGTTTTTTAATCTCTTCTTATGACTGCTCACATTATAGAATTTTCTGCCAACCCCAAAGCCTTCATAAAATTTTTTTACTCTTTTAAAAACGATAAATTTGGAAGAAGTTTGTAAAATTTGTAGAATTTCCTAATTTTTCAATTAAAAATTTTGTACAAAATAAAAAAGACAAAAAATTTATGAATAGACTCAGTAAAGAAATCCTAAAAGGGATTGTAAGCTTTGAAATTGTACCAGTCTATTTTAAATGAATTATTTCTTTACTAGAACGTTTTTACTAAATTTCTTCACTAAATTATGTAAATAAATTTTTTATAAACCACATAAAATATTAAATGAAATATATTATTAAATGAATTTGAATTTAATAGACGAAATTTCTAAAATAAAGCATTTAATAGTACTGCATGAAGTAAGATATCAAAGATATTAAGTAAAAAAAAAACAGAATTACTAATAAAGTAATTACAAATGTAATATCAATAATCGATAGTTTGAATAGTGTAGAAGTATGGAACATTTTCTAATATCTTTGGAAGCGAATCATGGTGCATCTAAATTTAAAATTCTTTTTAAAACTATCGAGCGGGCTTTTAATTATAACTAAACTTCTATTTCATTTTATATATTTAAAAAAAATCACAGAAAGAATCTCGTATTTCAGACTTTCAGAATAAAGAAATAGTACTTAGTAACACACTTGAATGATTAGAAAATGATTTATTTTTTCTTTACATTCTGAAGGAGGAAAAACTGAAGAAAATAAATGACGATGAAGGCCCTGCAACTCAAGACGAAAATTTTTTTCTTGTGCTTTTTCTTTCTTCTTTTATTTAAACAACTCTCCTTACATGAAACATTTAACATCTAAGATTTTAAACTTTCAAAAGCGGATTAGTCTTTGTCTGGGAAAAACAGAACACAGAAAAAACACCCTTTTCAATGTTTCTCTTTTTAACCGTCGCAGTAACACCTGAAAAATCCATCTGTGCCAAAATACTTTTAAATTGCGCCCTCCAAAACACGGCAGTCATATTTTCTAGGTTCCAATGCTGTTTCATTGAATCGTTTTCTGTTTTAATTCAATATTTAATCTAGTTTTTTCGTCCATTTTTTTTCTCATGAAACGAAAGAACGAAGTATTCTTTATTATTACAGCATATGCGTTTTGGTTGGTTCTAGGTGAAAAAGAATATCTCGAATTCCAAAAGATATTTTTATCGACTTTTTAATTAAAAAAAATTTTTAAGTTGAATAAAATGTCTTCGGTCTAAAAATATAAATGCATCTACTTAAATACGAATGCAGAAAATACTATAGTGATTCTCCATGTTTGTTTATTTTTTCTAAATTCTGCTCATTTAGTCAATTTCTGTAGTTAGTGTAGGTAACGGTGTCTTAGTCTTTGTCATGTGAGCACTTGATGTTGGTTTGGTTTGGAGGGTTTAAAGTCTCAAAATACATTGACAGAAAATTGGTGATTTATTAGTTTTGGGGCATCAGTTTTTCACTTTAAGAGTACTTAGAAAATGATTTTTAAAAAGTTGTTTGGATACTGCCAACAAAAAAGTACCATGCATCCGATTCTCCTGTCTGGCTAATAAAGGGGAGGGTCCTAAGAAATCATCACCCGAAGAAAAACAGAGACAAAAATATGATCGCGTGATTATTCCAACGCAATAAACTGAATTTTTGCAAATAATAATAGTAATAATAATCTTATATTGGTGGTCTTGAGATAAAGTTTAAGACAAACAAAACAAACTTCTTCTAAATATTTACACATATTTAGAATTTATCGTAATCTGATAGTCATGTGATTGATTCAAATCGATTCAAACTGATTTTTGAAGAAAAAAATAGAACTCGGTTAATTTTTAAAATCAAAAAACGTCACTTTTCTATATGTTGGTGACAGTGAAATATAATGTGAAATCATGATATTGTTTTGGATTAATACCAAGTGACTTAAAAACTAATGCTGTCACCTGATAATTTAAAATTTGCGATTACAGATTTCATTTTTTTAAACAAAATTTGAAGAAGCGTAAAAAAGATTTTTGTGCGATAGGCGTTGAAGTTTTTATATTTATTTTTCTATTTTGATCGACCAACATATGTACAAAAGATATTTTCTTTTATTTGCAATAAATTCGAGAAAGAAAATTTATTATTATTATTTTAATAACTTCCAATAATACCGGTAAATAGAAGTATGTATATATTGGCACTCTATAGGAATTATTAGAACTATCGTGTGTGGATAGATACAATTGGGGAAATGTTGATTGCTGCTCCTAAGCTGTCATTTAAAAAAATAATTTTAAAAATAAAAATTAAAAACCATTTTTTAATTAAAAAAAATTAAATTATTAACAAAATATGGAAATAAAATCTGCTATGCATATTTCAATGTATCATGTCAGAACATAATTTCTTGAACGCACAAGCACCTCGTGTTAATAAAATTAAAATTAAATTTAACTTAAGTTAAATTTTATTTTTATTCATTGTAATGGTTTCCTTGAATTAGTAACTCAAGAATTGCAAACGATCCAAAAAAACTTTGTCTCACATTGATTGCTCAAAAAAATATCACATTTCCTATTTATTTCATTTCATATGATCACGTGCTCAAAATGACATTTTTATAGGTTTTATTTGCTGTAGTCATTAACTAATTTTTTATGGCAACGCATTATTAAAAGATGATTTTTTGAGATGATCTTTCAGATAATATATTTTTTTTTGTTTTTCACGTACGGATTAAAATGTTTATTGTTCACTTAAGTATTTTTGTTTCCGCCAGGAAACCTCATTCCCAAAAGAATATTATGTTCTGACATGATAAAAAATGAATTCTCATTTTATATATTATCTTTGAAGATATTATTTTTTGAAGAAATGTATTTTATAAATACAGAAGGACAAAAAAGACTATAGTCGTAAATTAAATAATACTTATAGAGTTTCTTAGTGAAGACGAAGTGGTTAAAATAAATTGGAAGAAGTAAGTTGCATGAAAACTTAAATGCAATTTAACAAAGAAATAGATATTTAACTAAGCTTATCTATGACAATGATTTTTATAATTAGTATTGTGTGTATCACTAAGCCTTCAAGTGAGAAGCCAAGATTATTTACAACTAATCTAAAAAAAATTAACCTCTAAAAACATGCAAGATTAAAGAAAATATTCAATTAAAATTTCAAACAAAAGCTTTCATTTGGGCAAAAAATTTCGAATTTATATAGCATCCTTGTACAAAATGTGTAGAAATTCGTATGAAAAGAAAATGAATATCTCGCGTTTAATATAAGGAATAATAAAAGATAAGTAACATCTTAGTAAGCATTTTATTTTTCACTCATATTATGCAACTATATTTCGTTATCCTATGAAAACCAATCAACTGATGGCAGCAGATGGTATTTTTGCTAAGTCTTTGTCTTTAGACTTTTTGCTAATTCAACAGGTTTCGTGCGAAACCCTAGGGAATGCTAGAGAAAGTCAATATGAGATTTAATAACATTTTTACGTATTGGGGGATTTAATCAGTTGCTCATGTGTCAGTTTAATTGAGTATGTTCTCAGACTATTCATGCACTAGTACTTTTGATTGTCTTGTATAATTGCGTACAACTAACCAGGTTTTAAAAACAAAAGCGGAAAGGGAATCACTAAATCCTTCTTGTATACTCTCGAATAAATGCATTAAACCGGAGAAAGCTTTATGTAGTATTGGGGTACAATAGTTATGACATGTTAAGATTTCGCGCATTGTTACAGAACCTATGAAGTTATATTTGGCACGTTTTGAAGAATGAATCCCTTGCATGCGGTTAAAAATATCCGAAAATCGAATTCGTATTACAGACGTGTTATTTCCTAACCAAATGAATCGAAAAAATGAGGCACTTACGTATTAGACCGTCAAGTGTCATTGGTCACCAACTACCTCGGGTCATTTACGTATTAGACTCTTGATGTGCCAAAGATCTCCAACCACCTCGAGCCAATTTACTTAGGTGGTCCGAACACTTTGGTGGCTTTAAGAATGGCTATAAACAGATCACCTTCTTTATAAAGTCTGAGCCACATAAATTCTGACAAATAGGAATTCAAATGTTCTCTTTTCGTAACCCCAATCGTTCAAATCCGAAATTTTAATCATTTTAATTAGTCAAATAATCAGAACAGAAGAAGCACTTAATGATCTGCGAAATCAGCAAAATGGCGGACAACGGCTAAGGTTTGCACAATTTTTTAAAATTACCATTATTGTTTGCCATTATTGGTGGTTTAGCAGCTCATTGGCGACACCTTCATATCTTGATAAAAAGATCGATGGCTTAATAAGTAAGAACCGAAATTGAAAATGATTGCAATTTTAGTCACAAAATCACATGCAAAATTTGATATATCTGGGTCTTTGCATTTTTTGGTAATGGCGTTTGCTTATTTTTAAAATACGGAGCGACAGATGATCAATCATTTTATAAGATTTGGCTGAAAGTGGCATAGTAATGCAGAAGATGTCTGCACTATAGATTGTAAATCTGTCCACCAAACTTTATTCATCTAGTGTTCTGCATTGTGTAGTTATAGCTGTGGACACATAGAATACTTAATTTTAAGATCATATAAACAATTTTAACCAAATTTGTGCAATTTATTTTTGCCATAAATGTGGTGATTCGTATAAATTTCGAGTTCTAATTTTTTGACGATTACAAAACTTTCACTATACTTCATATGTATTAAAATATGCAAAGTAAAAATTATCATGAGTCTTAATCTGAGTGTTAAATTGATTATGTTTATTTTTATAACATGATACATAGATACCAGTAAACATAATGGTTAATGTGGAATGGGACATCATATGAAAGTTCCGACAGTTGTTGCAGAGATAATCTTTTGTTATTTATATTCCGTCTTTTCATCACGCAAACGGAAACAAAGAGCAACGTTTTGTATTGGTAAAATAATTAATTATCTTTCGAAATAAAGTTTCAGTTAAACGGAACATTTTAGTCTTTTATATTTTTTGTTCTGAAATATCTGGATTGTTCAGGTTAAACGTAATGCGAGATAATTAAACCGGAATCTGTATATAGATACTGTATTACGTCATATCGAACAATTTCAACCTCCCTCCTAGTCGTCTTCATAAACGAAATATTTTTCTATCCTAGGGTTTTTTGTGTTCATTTTTTGTTTTAGTGCCTTGGTGGAAGGTGTTTTTTTTGTACTTTAATTAGAATATATCTGTTTAAATTTACTTTCTGTGTTTTAATTGTAAGCTCCATACTTTTGTATTGAAAATTTTGATAAAAATTTCTAAAAAAAACAGAAATTTCGGAAGCTTCAAATAATTATTTGGTGGTGTTGTTTGTGAAAAGTCGACACCCTCTTTGCACTTCAGAAAGAGATGAAAAGCTAAAGTATTCACATGAGAATTTGTGTATTCGTTTAAAAACATAGAAAGAAAACTATAAATATTCGCAGTGCTTATAAGGAAACTATACTAATATATGAAACCTGCAATTATCATAACTTTCACCATAATTGAATAAAACTTTCATTTAAATTATTTTATGATATGCGTCCAAAAATCATATTAAAAATAGGTATTTACGTATTAGGCCGTCTACGCCGGTCACCAATGGTTTAGTAACTCAATGGAGAAGGATTAAAATTATGTGATAACTCATCGACGCCAACGAAACCAACAAAATGGAGGTTGGCAATTAAAGTTTGAACAGTTTTTTAAATAATGGATGTTTATTGCCATTATTCGTGGTTTGGTAACTCATTGGCGATGCCTTCAAATTTGGCGATAAAGATCGACGATGTAATCTGTAAGTACCGAAAAATAAAAGTTAAACTAACTATAATGTCTTTCTTCACATTAGTCGATGCTTTTCTTGTAGCAGATTTTAGAAAGCACTTAACATGGCTAGAGGAAGCTTTTGATGCCTGCTGGCATTTTTGAATTTAATTACAATCTGCTGATTAAATCCATACATTTTAACTCTCAGCCCTTTCTTATAACCAAAAATCCATTGGAGAGGAATCAAAAGACCTTCCTTATCATGGAACTAGAAGCGGATAGAGATATTACTGAAACAAATTATTATATTAAGAAATATTTCACAAAATATTACAGATTTGGAGAAGGTCTCTTGAATCCATATGGAGTCAGATAAGGCGTTTCAATATTGTAATCCTGTAAGATAACTAGTTGATATTTCTAAATATCGCACACTTATCACTATACGATATTCGTTGTTGTTTTACAGAAACACACCCCGGAAATATAATGAGCATTATTGCTTACCCAGAGTACGAAGTTCTTAAAAATATAGTTGCGATCAAAGAGAAATCGGCCTGTGTGCACAAAATTTGTAAAAGCCAGCTGTTATTGTTGTCACACCCGATGACAAATTAATTAGCAATGTCTTATTGTATTTAATTATCTTCTTATTATATCTCAACGTTCTGGAATCGATGGGAATAAAAACCAGAAATCTACTCTGACCCGCCTGAAGGCAGGCAGAAAATCTTGATAAATTACTCTCGATATTGGAATGAACAAACTATTTAATTTTTTCTTCAATCACTGTACACAAAATTAGCTTCCTTATTTATTTAACAAAATCACTAATTTACATTGGTGGCACCCCTATACCCAAGCTTCCGAAAATTCCCTTACCTTACAAACAACAGTCAAGAAAAAAAATAGATAAAATTGCTACAAACGAAAAACCGGATATTGAAAACAAAGAAAACAGAAACTAAAGGTTCCTGTGAAACGGATGCACGTTAGAAATACATCAGATCATCACTTTTAACACAACCAAATTTGAACCTCATAATATTTCATTTATTCACTAAGAGACTTTTTCATTATTTCAAAGTGTTTTGGCATACATCAATTAACACACTTAAGCTCGATACACTTCATTCTTTCTACTCTCGATGTTTCACATGGCTTGAAAGGTTAAACATGCATGAAAAGAAAACTTTTTTACATTAATAATGAAAGCTAAGGAACAGCATTTTAGTATCTGTGAACACACGTAACTTACAACGCATCGTCGCCATAAATAATCAAGCATTAATTTCTGAAAATAAAAACTGAATAATATAAATCAAAATGAGGGGAGTAAGTTTTACAAGACGTCATTTTTGAAAAAAAGTGCATAGAAAATTCCAAGTCACCTATTTTTGTTATTTCTATTCAAGGATATCTTTTGTTTCTTGTAAAATAAGATACTTTTTCGGTATTTCTTTATCTGAACACTGGATAATGTTCTTTAGGAGTCTCGGTAAAAGAAAGATATATATTCTTTGACAGAACCTTTATTTCTATTTTTCTGGCTTCTCCTCTTTCTTATGAGAAAAAAAGAAAAAGAATAAAATAATGCCAATATTTTTGACATAAGAAATATCTGAAAGTGTGCTTCTATTTTAAAAAGAGGAATAATTTTTTACGCCTTCCAAATTGACAATTTTGAACATAATTACAATGGAATTTCTGAACAAATACTGTATTCCACTTTTCTAGCAATTTTAACCTTTCTCCTACTCTTTTTCTTAAACGAAATATTTTTCAATTGGGGAGGGGGGCATCGCGTTCTGTTTTGTTTAAAACCCATAATGTAAGGTATAGTTTGTAATACTTTAACAAGAACATATAGATTTTGAAAGTACTTTCTGTGTAATTAATGTAGCTCCATATTTTCGTAATGAAATTTTTGTGGGAAATTTTTCGAAAAAAATTGGGAAAACTGCAGAAGTTATAAATAAGAAATCTACATATTCTTATAAGCCGACTACTTTGACGTAAGTATATTTACTAAAATTCCCTGGGTGATATCTCGTATTCTAGAACGAGAAGCTTATGGTATGGGGTTTGAATCTTGCTACCTTTGTGGGTCCAGGAAAAGGTGGTAGTCTAGATTCTACCACTGACGATGGGACGTACTTCCCATGGGAAGAAGTTCTGTCCCGTGACCGGTGATGGCTCTTAGAACTCAAGCACAGTTCCTACCAGTGTAGCTGTTGTGGTGAATTGGTCATTCAGATATTTACTTATGCCTTTCGGTGGGTTGGAGAGTTAGTTTAAGGTTGCATGTCACTAAAATACGTCAGAAAAATTTCAATTCATAGAAAGTTAACTAATTGAATTAGTTAAGCAAAATTAAGATTTGAGTCAAGCAAGCAACACAAGAAGTTTTTAAACTAGTTAATTTGGAGATTTCTTTTTTATTCATCTTCTTTTTATAATATGGCTATGAAATATAAAAAAAATGTAATAATCGTTAAAGAATAATGAATTGCCTTTAACTGAAACCTTGTTTCCAAAGATAACTTTTCAACTTTATGTCCAAATTGTTTTTACAAAAACCAGTCATGAAATTTGTCGCTGAGGGTGATGTATTTGGAGGTATTGGAGGAGCATTTGAAGTAAGTTTTTCATTACGCTGATATGAAGCAATTCCATTCGAACTCGTATATTATTACAGGATGGAAAAATTTTCATGTTTTTTTTCCTTATGAAATCTTTTTTATGTGATTAATCGACACAAAATATTTAATCAAATCTTACTTCTGCTTAACTATTTGGGATCAAAATTAAAGTACAGTAGGTGCCAAAATATGCAGTACTGAAATGGAAAAATGAACAAAATTACAATAGTGTCATCAGCGAGTTTGTTTTTCTTCGGAAAAAATTAGCATACGTACATACAGACACAGTATTAGTGTGTTGATTCCAAACGGTAGGGATAAAGTAAGCATTCAAAGTCGGCACATCCTCGATATAGACAAGACAGTGTTTATATCCCTTAAGCAGGGTGTCAAATTTATACGGAAAAAAAAAACGTTGCCGCAGACTCTTGCAAAGGGGATGTCCTTTAACATTCCTCCAAGTAGGCGGCCCCTTTCGTTGACACAGTGAACCACCAGAACGACGAAATTTCGTAATAGACAGCATAGCTGTGTTACTTTGTGTTGTCTTGTTAATCTTCTTTTGGGATTGTTATCACCAATATTTCAACTCGGTCCACCTTCACGACCGCTTCTGTATGAGCACAAATAATGCTCAACTATAAATTACTTACCAAACTTATTCCTCCAGAGAGAGATCCATTACCAACAGCTACTCAACACTACTTCATTTTCACTACTGCAAAGAGCTAGGCCTCGTCGACCAAATGAACGAGATTCGCAAGGTTTATTTTGCCTCTTTCTGGAATTACTTCTATTAACTGAGAATATATATATATATATATATATTCAGTTCATAAATTTCAATGTGTTTTCTTTTGACTATTGTCATTCCGTAATAAACAATCAGTGTGATCTCTGTACCACGTAAATAGCATTATATATATATATATATATATATATATATATATATATATATATATATATATATATAT
>JAOUZG010038391.1:674862-685727 GCA_026289955.1 Argiope argentata | reverse complement strand
TATATATATATATAATGCCAATTTACGTGGTACAGAAAAATCACTCTGATTACTCATTACGGAATGGCAATAGTCAAACGCAAACACATTGCAATTGGTGAGCGTTTCAGACTGCTTCACAGAACAAATTTTCATCGTCCTCTTAATTCAATGCATCGCTATTTACTAAGGCTATAAAATGTTATTAAAATACTCCGAAGACCTCTGACTCTTTGTTCAATCAAAGGAAACAAGATATAAAAGAAATCAAGATATAGGAGCTAAAAAAAGTTTTAAAGCTTAACGAAAGAAAACCAACGCTAGGTGGATAATTTCTATGACTTATTTATTCCATAATAATGGGTTTAAAAAAATAATTGGGTAAAATTAGGTGGTTATTATTGTAAATTAGCCAAAGATAGACTAATTTATATTAATCAAGTAAAATTATCATATGTCAAATTAATTTATAAACTGTACTTACTGTAAGTTTTGTTTGTAAGAGAATAAATATAAATTTAATACCTACGTGCTCATAAAGAAAGAGAGTGTACTCATAAAGAAAAGATGTGCTCTGGTGTTCTTAAAGTCAGGTATACACACAAAATACTAATTTTCATACTCCATAGTAATTCATGAATAAACAAATGGAGCAAATAAAATGAAAAATAATGGCTATTTTCTCCCAAAATATGTAATCCCAAAGGGATTTCTGTTTACATCTTTTAGTTTCCTCATTCTGTATTAGCTTTAATTAAATTCTTTAGAGATAATAAAATAATTATCTCTTCTACCATCGACGACGGTAAGACAACTAGAAGCGTTTCTGTTTGGTTGCGATGCTGTGTTATATTAATTTTTTTTCCATTCGAAATATTTTGATGTTTAAACTCAATGGAAAGCGCAATATTTCATTAACGTTAATTTCAAAAATTCTTTTACTGCATTTTTAGCATAAAAAACCTTAAGGGATTAATAAAAAGTGTTGAAAACATCCGAAGTTGGAACATAAAATTGAGGAAATATTGTATTTTTAATAATATGTCTAAGTGCCTAGAATCCATTTTCATATTTATCTTATGCTGTTTTTGCAACAATGCTCGGTTATTCATAAATGGTTTATAAAATGGAAAAAGTGTATTAAAATTGATTATGACTTCATTGTTATCAACTTCTTTGGTGATAATATTTATAAAAATTCTTACGCACTACAACGTTAATACCATCTACGATAAAAATTTAATTATTTTCTAGAACCGAAAAAAAATACCAGCTACACACTTAAGTGATACCCAAGAGTTTCTCGGAATGCATTTTACGTTTTTCAATCAGGCTAATTCCTGATATATCTAGAATGTACTTCTTTTGATTGTATATCAAATTCGCTATTTTTATCATTTATAATGAAATAAACGACCATTAAATTATTTTTGTCAACTTATCACTGAATAATCGAGATTCAATATCATTAAGATCAAAATATCAAGAAAAGCTCAAATTTGCTGAAAACTAATAACTCTAGAAAAATTTAATTCATTTGAAATTATTTCAACAATATGACTTGAATATTTTTAATCTGTATCAAAAATATAGTTTATAATTTGGTTTATAATAAATGTATGTTAATACATTTATTATAAATGCATACATACATACTATGGTTGACGGATCACTGAAAAATGCACAATTATTCCAATAAGTTTCGCCCTTTAAAAAATAAAAAGAATTAGCCACTAAAAATGAAACATTATTCATTTTCCTAAAAAATAATTCATAATTTTCATAGCTATTAACTAATTAAAAAGACGGCCATTTCAAACTAGTACGTCTCATAATTAATTAGACAGATGAATTTTTCTTTTTGGAATAACAGTTCGAAAAGTGAAGCGATAATCTGGAAAAAATAATAAAAATCTGGAATCAGAAGTGTATTGCCCCAAGAATTATAAGTCTGTAAAAAATTGGTTCCAAAAATGTATCAGATTTTTTGTGTGAATTTTGTATTCAAATTAAAATGTGGGTCTTTCAACTATCTTGAAAGTATAACCAAGAATTCTTCGATCTAGAATTTGAAGGATGCATAACTGTTATGAGATCCAAGTATACTCTACTTGTTGATTTAATTCCTGAATAATCCAAAACTGATATCTGGCTTCTCCCATCCAAAGGTGTTTCCAATATGAAATAGATGATTTTGAGTGAATCCTCGGATTGCTGTAGACCATTTTGGAAAGCAATGCCCATTGTTCTGTTGACACGAAAGGTGCCTTACTCTGTGTGATAACCTTCTCTTTGAGTACGACTGAAAAATTCTGGCTGCAAATCATAGCAATAATATACCATATCTTTAATATACAATAAGACCATCCAAAATGTGTGTTTTTTTGGCCATTGAAGAAACTATTTAACCATCCACTCATCCAATGTCTATTTTTCTTAGCCAGAGAACTCGTGCTTTTTTGTGGTGCCCTTTCAACATAGATACCCACCACATAATGAGATATTTATGAAATTAGTGCCTCTGTATTCCATGGTGAATAAGAGAACTAGAAAAAAAAAATACTAAAAACCTTCTGATTATACAAATTAATTTTATTTCAGTTCAAATTGTTTACAGAATCTTTCTGTGGATCTGCTCTTGTGTTTTTCTTGACCAATTTGAAGATTTTTTATAATCGCATTTTCAATAATCGAAAGAATTTAATAAAATCAGTATCTACTAGGTGTTATTTGCTTATCAATATCAGAAACTTTAAAATTTTTAGTCTTTAAAAGCCAAACATTATTTTTATCAACTGCATGGTATTACAAATTGTGAAATATTTTCCAAATATTCGAAAAATTTGAATGATCAGCGATTTTATATTTCTTAGTGTTTAAGCCATACGCACAAAAAATATGCAACTTTTTTTATACAATGGTTATAAAACTGAACTCTTTCTAATGTCTACATATTTTTAGGATGGCTTATTTTTTTAAACCCAGCAACATAGGCATGATATTTCTGTATTGTATATGATAGGATTTTATATTGTAAATACTTTTTCAGTTTTAATGGGTAATTTTTTAAAACTTTTCTTTCAAAAAAATCCTTGGTTTATATAATTTTAAGATGCACTGTAATTTTTTTATGGCCAGCATTATATAACTATTTTCCAATATATAATAGCATGATATAGTTTTAAATTATATACTTTTCAGTAAAATCCTCCAACCTAAAGCAAAGTAGTTGTGTAATTTTTTAATAAAATTTAAGTTAATACTAATATTTTCTTATTAAAGTGAAATAAATCTTAAAACACTTATTCCTATTTCCAACTTCCATAAATATTTTCAGGTCAGTATTTGAAAGTTTCTCATATTTAAATTTTCTTAAAAAGAAAGTTTCTCAATTTACAGATCGTTAAAAAAATAAAAGACTCAAATTATTGAAAACAATTTTTGTTTCAAACTGCATTATGAAAAACTAGATAAATTTGAAAGAACTTAGCCCACAAAATAGCTTTTATTTTAAAGTCGAATTTCAAATGCTCTAAAATTTCAAAATAATTCCTAATACTTACAAAAGTGAAATTTATTAAAAACAAAAATTCCTAACATATAAAATTCTAACTTACAAATAAAAGAATGATAATATTTTAAATATTAAGTGCAAAGATCAAATAAAAAGAGACTTTAATTTTCGAGTTTAAGACGAAAAAAAAAATCTTCCTGTAAAGTTTTTTTTACAACTTTCTATTCAAAGATAACATGGCCTTTTCTATGTCAAATGAACACTGATGAATATTTATAAGATAGATAGCATAAAAAGCTGAAAGAGGAAAGTACTTTAAAGCTTTTCCCAAATATGTTCCTGAGAGTAAAGTTAATCAAAAAATAAAAATTTCGAATTCACAGCTATTTTCAATAACTTAATAATTTTTTTATGACATTCAAACCAAAAGTCATTATAAACACTTAATTCATGTATCCACATAAAAATAAGTATCAAGTTTGATTAAATTTCCGTTACTTTTTTTTTCGGATGCTTGACTCACTTCAAAAAAGATGCAAATTTTTCTTTTTTCAAAGATTGAATTGGTACGCCTTTTAATTTTCAAAGAGATTATAAAAATAAATAGAGGTATTCAATATCACATGAGAAAAATTATGAAGCAGTAAGAAAGAAGTTGAAATAAAACAAATAGTTAAGTTAAGGATACTTAATTCTGAAACATTGTTCTGCAAAATGATTAATTGTATTTTCTGAGTTGTTTTATGTTTAATAGATGGTATATTTCAACATGCGTAACTATCTGAAGAACATCAAATGTAATTTATTTAATCTTAATAGATATATTTTTGAAAAAATGATTTTTTTCCTTTGAATATTTACTTGTGAAATAAAAAATTAAAATAAGAAAAGTTTTAAAATTAGTACTTTAAATAATATTTCACATTCCTATAAATTAATGGGGAACTGTTCTATAACACACATTCATAATTCTTCCCTTCAATGAGCACGTTTAGTGCATTACGTTTCAATCTGCTTTACATTGAAAATTAATTCTTGTCCCAATAAGATTTTTTTTCTGTTCAATAATAATCTTCTCGAATAATCCGATGAAAATACAGAAAACTCTGCTTATATTTAAAAATGAATATGCACGACCATCAATTAATATTAAGAATTAAAATTAAATTTTTTATGAGAGCCAATGCTACATATTTATATTTACGGTGGATTCTTTTCAATGTTATATGTTTTATATATGCCGAGAAAAGATTAATTGATGGAATCTGTTCAGTACTTTGCTACCAACACGCCAAGTTGGTGAGCCCTTTTTCTAGGGTTGCTCTCTTTTGTGAGTACGCGGGTCATAACCCGTCCAGTAGGAACTTGGAACGCGAGGCATTCAGTTGGTAGCGGGGTACTTCAAGCCCCTTCTATGGAAAATAAACCGCATTTATAGAAGCATTGCAGTTCCTTAGTTCATCATCAATTTGCTACACCGCTATTAAGAGTACAATAATCTCTTAGTTTATCATCAATTAGCTACACCTCAATTAGGAGTTCAATTCTCAATTTGTTCTCATCCTCATTTGTGGAGCGATCAACGGCCTCCACTACATTTTTTGGTCCGTCGAAGCCGGAGCGAACTAGATTTCAATTTTGCTATCCATCCAAATTAGTTAGACATGGCAAGTGATTTAGTGATCTTAAATGGAAAGAAAGGGAGTATCAGAGGACAATTGACAAAACTTCGTGGATTCAGCGAAAAAAGTGGAAACTTTTCTGAAGCCACAGTGGTTGCTCAACTGGATATTTTGTCAAGAACAAGTTCAAAGTTTGAAGAACTCAGAAATGAGTTCTATTGGACTGTGTCGGAAGATGATTTTGATCAAGTGGAGGCCAGTTTATCTGAGCTGAAAGATGAAATATTGAAAACAGAGGTAAGCCTCAAATCTATTTTGCATGAAATCAAATTAAACTCTTCTGTTTCTAATTCTTCGACAAATGGTGCTATTGTTAAAGATTTCATAGATAAAACGGTTTCAATTAAGTTACCGGAAATATCTTTTCCATTCTATAATGGAAAAATAGAAGAATGGAATTCATTTAAGCAACAATTCCTAAATTTAATAAATGATAATCCGAATTTAACTGAAAACTAAAAGTGCTGTTATTTACTTTCATGTTTAAGAAACGAAGCAAAATTAGTTGAAACTTCTGAAGATACTTATGAATCACTTCTTAAAGCTTTGGAAGAAAGATATCAAAACAAACGTATAATTGTAGATACTCATATAAAATACATTGTTAATCAAGAAAAAATTGTCCATGAATCTACGAAAGACTTACGCTATTTAATAAATTGTATTCTTAAAAATTTGAGAGCATTAAAAGCTTTAAATATGAACTCAACGAATTCTCAGATGCTATTCTAATAAATATTATTGTTCAAAAATTAGACCGCGAAACTCGAAAGCAGTTTGGGCTTTCTTTAAAAAATACAGAAGTCCCGGATTTTGATAATTTCATGGAATTCCTAGAAAGAAGATGCCAAATCTTAAATGCCGTTGGACAGAATATTTCTTACAAATCTAAATATTCAGATGCTCGTGAACAAACAAATAAGGCTCGAAGTTTATTTGTTAAATCGTCTCATAATTCCAAGTGTTGTATCTTGTGCAAAAACGCTGATCATTCATTGCATAAATGTGATCAGTTTTTACACTTCTCACTTCAAAAATGATATGAAATAGTACGCGAAAAACATTTGCGTCTAAATTGTTTCGGCTCTCATAAAATCGCTCAATGCAAATCGAAACATTCATGTTTCACTTGCAAAGGTAGGCAACAAACTTTATTGCACCGGATGCAGGTGTCCGCTGTAGACGATGACTCATCTTCAGGGAATTCTAGACCCACCCCAAAAGTCGACCCCTCTTTGTTGTGCAATTCTTCCCCCCTGGTATCCTGTTTCTCTTACGCAGAAGAAAAGAGTTGTTTTAGCTACGGCTCTTATCTATCTATGTTTTGGATCAGTTCGGAACGATCAGAAAGGGTAGGGCTCTATTGGACTCTGGAAGTATGTGCAATTTGATGACATGTGATTTTGCCCAAAAAATGTTGTGGAGGCCGTTGATCGCTCCACAAATGAGGATGAGAACAAATTGAGAATTGAACTCCTAATTGAGGTGTAGATAATTGATGATAAACTAAGAGATCATTGTACTCTTAATTGCGGTGTAGCTAATTGATGATGAACTAAGGAACTGCGATGCTTCTATAAATGCGGTTTATTTTCCATAGAAGGGGCTTGAAGTACCCCGCTACCAACTGTATGCCTCGCGTTCCAAGGTCCTACTGGGCGGGTTATGACCCGCGGAATCACATAAGAGAGTAATCCTAGAAAAAGGGCTCACCAACTTGGCGCGTTTTTAGCAAAGTACTGAACAGAATCATTTAGACGGAATTACCCGCGGTAAACTTTTTAATACATTTTCATTTATGAATTTTATAAATTTAGAGCTACATAATGTAACACTGTTTTTATTGAGAATTATTAATAAAAATAGTGTTACATTCTTGGCCAAAAATATTCTCCAAAAAAAAATTGTGTAATTCTATTTATGCTAAACATTGTTCAAGTGAAAATAGTTCAAAAATGGCATGGATATTTTTGTATTTATTTTAAGTTTTTTTTTTTACATTTCGTATGCAGAAACTTTTTTCTCATAACAATAATTTTTGATGGTTCTGAAATATGATTTTATATAAAAAGTTGATACTGAGTATATAATATAAAAACTGAAACACTAAAAGTACGATAATCATAATGCGATGTATTATAAAGTAAGATGATGGGCGAAATCTGCTAATTTCATTTTAAGCAAGCTTTCAATGTTTCTTTTTAATTATGTTGAAGTATCCAAATTAAGATAAATATATAGCAAAAATAAATTCCTAAAAAAGGTTTTCATATTTTGTATTTTTGGAGGTTTTTATTCTCCTCCCTCCGCTCCTACGTTTCATAAGGGAAACATTATTTTTTATCTTGGGACAAGTACCTCGGTAGGGTTTATTTAGTATTCGGATAGACAATGAAATATAAAAGAATGAATGCAAACTAATAATCATTATTACATTGTACGTAAATGTATTTTGAAAATAAAAATTAAAATGGATTATTGAGAAATATAATGGCATGGAGAAATATATATTGAATCATGTAGCAATCTCTGTCATCTATCCGCGAGTCAGAGTTTACTCAGTGTATGAGATATTTCTCCCGTTCTCAATGCTTGAGGGTTAAACAGAACAGGTGTATTCGTAAAGGTTAAAATGTGTTTAGAAAGGGCTACTTTTAGTAGAAACTCTACATTGACGAATATCTATATCATTAAAAAAGGGACTCGAAGGAGAAATATATTAATTGAATCAAAATCAGTGTTGTGAATAGCTCTGACTTATTTTTGTTTAATATACTAAGATATGGCTAATCACAGAAAACAACTGAGCAATAAAATCAGCATTTTAAATATTTTTAGAAGTATTTCTTTAAAAAATGGCAGAGTAGAAAAGAAAATTGTAGGATTTAATACCTAGTCATTTATATTGTTTCACATATGTAATATTACTTCTCTAGACAGTTAATTTCATGGTAAGAAAAAAGTTTTACTGATATTTTAATGGATACTGAATGGTTGTCAGTTTAATGCCCTACTGGCTTTGCCAGAGAATTTTGCAGCTTTAGAGACAAGAATTATGGTTCCCGAATATTCGTGAAACTACGAAATGTATTTATTAGGATTCGAGTTCAAGCGTTTGATCTAGAAAACTGTTTATGCCCTATCATGGTAGGTACAAGTGCAGAGGCCTTCTGAATTCATTAGTAGTAGTGGATTAAATAGAAACGAGTAACCGAGTGAATTCTCACTTTTAGATTCCCATCTCCTACGAATTCTAATCGAGCGTTTTATGCTGTTGCATTTATTTACTAATGACTTGCTAATTATATAAAACTGATTTCTTCAAACACTGTTTTTTGTGCATTTTGTATATTTTTCGTATTACTCTGTAGAATAAAATATTGCTATTCATTAAGGATTACATCTTACCCTGCAAGTTGTACGTGCTCCTTACAATTAACCGTTATTGATTACAGCTTATCCTACAAGTGTTACCTTTCCTGATACTCACCCGTTTTTCATAGCAGCTTACGATTCAAGTTGTACCTGTCCTCATAGTCACACGCTGTTGATTACAACTTACCCTATAAGTTGTACCTGTTCTTCAATATTCGGTGTTGTCGCTCTGCTTGACCACTTCTCTGTTCCTTATAGCTTTTGGCTAAGACACAGTTAATATTTGAATTTCTATTCACAAATGATTCTGGGGGATATTCCATTGTCAAACCGTCGTGTGCACTATTTCGTACATTTATTATAAAAAAACACCACTAAAGCATTTCTTTCCGCATTTGTAACTTAATGAAAGAAGAATCAAAGGAATTATTGATAAGTAAGACGATTCATACTAAGAAATTGAAAAAAAATTAATTACGAGACGCAATTTTATAATAGCGAATTAATTAAATTATCAACAAACAGTTAAAAATGCAGTTAATGAAAAAACAATTTTTTCGTATGACAGATTTTCTTTAAGGCAAAACATAAATGTTGAATTCATCTCAATTTTCATTTTTCTCTTATTAATTTCCTTATTTTACATCATTTTTACGAGAAGGACTTCAAAACAATTTATAAGCATTTCTTGTACAATTTTATCCTATTTATTATTTTCATGATAGTAAAATAAAGCTAGAGAATTAAATAATAAATACTGTTATTCCCTATAACTATACAATTTATTTGTGCTTTCCCCATATTTAGGGTTATTAAATAAACAATTGTTTTAATATTTTCCGAAATAATCTCAAGACTTATTATTAAATAAAATATTTTTCCCCTTTTTTCCCTTTAAATAAATGCGTTAATTATTTATTATATTGTAGTCTAACAATGGTTTCTCATGAAAATATTAATTAAAAATGTTATGTAATAATTTATTACATACAATTGCTAATAATTCCTTCTTGCAATTAATTATTTTAATAACTTTTTCGTTATCAAATTTTACTTGCATATTTTTGTTCAGCTTAATTCAATAATTATTTACTAAAATATTCTCAATAAATTTTTTAAATTTTAAATAGCAAATCTATTTATATTTTTTCCGAGTAAACACTGCACTCTGATTGACGGTAATCATTAAAAAAATCTATAATCATCTAAAATAATATCTAAAATCCCTTAACACGATTAATTCTATTCAAAGAAGGAAATTTTATTGTTGTTTGAAATACGAATTTGCCAAGAAT
Source organism: Argiope argentata (assembly GCA_026289955.1). Lineage (NCBI taxonomy): Eukaryota > Metazoa > Arthropoda > Arachnida > Araneae > Araneidae > Argiope > Argiope argentata. The sequence continues at coordinate 675,882 of JAOUZG010038391.1, read as the reverse complement.
ATTAAACTTAATGTCATTAATTCTAAAGAGGTTGCAAAAAAGTATTTTAGCAATCCAATTATTTAATTAAGCAATATAAAATGTTATTTCTTAGTCTTTTTAAAGATTTTATCTGATTGAAAGTATGTGCCTCACTCTAATTACTTAGGAATGAGGTATTAAATAACGATTAGAATGGGCCCTTTTAGTACATTTTCTATTTCATATTAACTTTATTCTACATACACATCTCAAGGTTCTTCAAATTTGTTCCCTTATTTGGCTTCTCCTCTTATGATTTATAAATATTCATTAGTGAAAATATTTATCATGAAAAGGCCATGCTATTTGTGATAGTAAACATTAAAAAAATGTTCGATCAGGAGCTCCTGTTTTTAGTTCAGACTCAAAATTTAAAACTTTTTACTTTCCATCTTTAAATGGAATATTAAATTCCAGCATTAGCTTTTGCTTGTAAACTTCGTTTTTATGTGTACAGTTTATGATTTTCTCTATTGTATACCGAAGCATCTGTTTAAAAAACTAAATTATTAAGAAAAAAATGCAACTGAATATTGATTTTAAAGAGATGATGTCTCCAAACTGCTTCCCGTTTTCATAAAAAGTATATTAAATTGAAAGTATTTATTCTCCTATTTATAGATGGAGCTGAATGATACTGCATTCACAGTTTGTAAAAAATAAGTGAAAAAAATGCGTAAAGAATAAGAAAAATTAAAGATGAATTTGATTTCATAAATATTATTTTCAGAGTGGCTTATAAATCTAAGTAGAAGAATCATATAAGCAGTGCAAGTACATCCGGAATGAATATTGTAAGGATTTTAAACAACAAGCAATCTCACTGTATTTACTAGAAAAGGGAAACCTAGAGAAATTTCTATCAGCAGGAAAATTAAGATTTACCATAAATACTCCAAAAGTATTTGTAGCAATTCATACTTATATATTTATAAGATAGATTCCAAGATTTCACCATTTGGGTGCTCTCTCTCTCTCTCTCTCTCTCTCTCTCTCTCT
>JAOUZG010038391.1:621813-642568 GCA_026289955.1 Argiope argentata | reverse complement strand
TTCATTAGATACATGGAACATAAGATTTCCATGTATCTATTCTATTCCATGTTCATTAGATACATGGAACATAAGATTTCCATGTATCTAAGTTCATTAGATACATGAAACTTTAAAAAAAAGTAATGTTTCCTGAAAAATTGTAATGAATAGGCTAATTAATATCGTAAATTCATCGCCAAGCTATTTTGATCACTTTCGTAGACAGCCAATTTTTATTGAGGCATTGCTTTTTGTACCTTGAATATTACCTTAGATTAAATCCATTTTATTGAGAAACAATGTATATGAAGAATAATAAAGTTTATGCTCTGTAAAAAAACCGAAAGAAAGTAGTTACGCTCTTCTTCGATAAGTTGGTTGATTTAGGTCAGAGGTAGGAAGACGTTTCCAGGGTATGGATTAATTCTAATTTATTTCAATGTGTTGCTCAGTGGAGTAGGTGTAGTAAGCTAAAAATGATCCACAATATTTATTAAGACTTAATAATAAATGCCTACTTACTTAATACTTACATCACTACAAACATAATCGTAATAATCACAAATAAACTAATATCATATGATACATTTAATGTACAGTTCAAAATATATTTGAAAACTTAATCATTTTTACCTAAATTTAGTTCTTTTAGTTATAGATAGTTGAAGACTTAGTTTACACACTGTCCAACAATCTTAAACACCTCCGTATATAATATTTCCGTACTAATATTTCACTGGATGTGGTCGTCTATGTGATGTGAGTGATATGTTGTATTAGTTATATTCACCGTTGAAAATGCCAAATCACATAAGCAGGTAAAGACAAAGTGCGATATTTAATAATATGGAACATTTTTTAAAAAAATTGAGGTATTTTATTTTGTTTATTAGATTCGAAAAGTTTTTCTTAAGCTCTGAAAAAGTTGATTTTAAAACTATACCAGTTTGAAAGAGAAAAACTTCGTTTTCCTCAAAAGATAAAGAGAATATATAATTTACATTTTCAATTATTTCTTACACATCAACATAACCAAATGGGTAACGCTTGAATGTAACATTCTTAATACAAATAAACACCATATATGTAAAATTAAATTCATTAAATCAGATTCCATTTTTTACACAGCCAGTAAGCCTTTCTGTAGTATAAAAATATTACAAAATTAAATAAAATAATTTTCACTTAATAAATATTTAAATTCAAACCGATGTAGAATTGCAAACCACTTTTCTGGTTTCAATATCTTTATTGGCATTCTGGTGAAATAAAATATTTCTTATCTTTTTATTATCAGTAAAAACAATGTTGCTATTCATCCGAAAGTTGTTTAAGGCTCCATAAAAAAGACCTGTGCTGAGACCATTTTTTAAGCTTTTGCAACACTATGGGATCTTTTCTCTTCTTAATTTTATGAAATTAAATCCAGTAGGGATATTATAATGCTGTTATTATTTTTGACTATCTTTTGTATGTCTCTACAATATTATTGTTTTTAGTATTTAAAATATTTGCCAATAAATAATAATTTGGTCTTAAATGTTTAAACAGTTCAAAATAAACTGTTTCTTAAATATCCTGGAGTAAATCTGGTGATAATAAAAATTATAATCGGCGCTTACATGCCGAAGCATACTACGGATTCTAGAATTAAGTTTATGTTTACTTATATTAATGTCTCGTTGTAAGAAATTCTATGTTTATTTTTAGTTCAACCTCCTCATTTTAAACCACGGTCAAATGACGAAGACGACATCTAAGCTAGTACCCTCCTCTCCAAAATTCCACACCGCATCAACGGGAAGGCACCAAAAAGTAATTATTGTAGTTGTTCTCGTGTTCCATTTTACAGCGTAAGGAGGGGTGTAGTAGCTTCTAAGGATATGGACCCCTGAGAGCAGACAGACTAGCTAACACACGTTAAAACCATTTTTATGGAGTGGACTTCATTCATGCACTTTCATTCATTCCTTCACATATCGTAGTTTAAATCTGGAACAGAGAACAATAACCTTTGTCACGATACCCCCAGTGGCATTAATCTCGCCATGTAGGACTTATCGACCTCGACAGATTTAACGTGCGCCAGCCCTCCACACACCAGGAGAGTCTTCGGTTGGCGGGTTCGAACTTGCAGTCCAAGGGATAAGAAGCCAGAACCTTACCAACCAGGCTATCTCAGCTCACTAAAAGTAATCAATCCATATTTCACTCTTTTATTCTTAAGATGTCAGATGCAACGAAAGTATCTAAATGATTTGATGAATGTTTGTGGGTTTAATATTGCGTTGAGAACTTAAAATCTGCATTTTTAGGAGTAAATAATCAATATGAAAAAATATGGTCGCTGGAGGTGTTCAATATACTTTTTAGTATCTCAAACAATCTAAATTTGGAGACTTTTTAAAATGTTTTTTTAAATATCTTTTTCAATTATAATTAAGCAATTATGAATTATAATGTCATTTGAATAATTAAATATAATGACTATTCTTCTACTTATGACTGCGATTTTTCGTACTGACTAATTTTTTAACTGAAAAAATTATGAAATGACTACATTAAATAGAAATGTTTCTATATTATATAAGCTACTATTAGATGCACTCACCATTTCCCCCCTTTTTGAAATAGGTATTTGTCTTGTCTCTGTGTCTATAAAAAAACAATATTCATTTTCGAAAATATTTAAAATCTAATTTATATTTTACAGTATGACTTAAGAAAGATAAGAAAATGTAAAGTAAAATTTTAAAAAAATTATACTACTTCTAGTTAAAAAAAAATCTTTCCAGACAACATTCACTTACTGAATTTTGTTCAAAATCATTGATACCATATCTTTACTACACCAGGAGCAAAAACTGCATAATATGTAAAACTAGTGAGAGAAAAGGAAAATAAGTTTTTTTACTTACATAAAGGAAGAACGAAATTGCAAAATCTCAATTTTACATTATTTTATTTGAAAAGCTGATTCATTATTAAGAGAAAATGGGAATTTTTTTAAAGATCTTATTAAGCTGTCAATAGCATATAAATTGCTTGTGATTATATGAGAGCATTTCTAGAATAAAATAGCAAACGCACTTTAAAATTTTTTACCAAAAAATTGGAATTTAGCATAATTTTTTTCATCAGATTTCTCAGGAATTTAAATAATGCGCTTTCTAATATTTCTAAGAAGTAAGTAAAAGATGAAAAACACTTTCAAAAACTTTTGACATTTATGTCAGAACTTTTAAGAACGTGATGTCTGTATGGGCACTTTGAAAATATTCCGCATGCTTATAATAAAAAGAAATTCTTCTTTCTACCATCTCTCATATGTTATATGTAGAGAAAATATTGCATTCATCAAAAAAAATTGATGGTCATTTTTTGATGAGTTTCTACTTTCTATACCTCCTTGAGCTTGAATATTGTTTTGAATTTGGAGAAACAAGCATATTTTCTAAATTGTGTTAGTATATAGGTTGGTGCAAAAATACGCAGGGAACTAGTTGGATGAAATTTCATACTGTTATTATTACAAAGAAATATTTTTTTTTGTTTAATTTTAGAATTTTAGACGGATTTCTTCAGCGAGGTCTTTATTTTTTATCCTTCCATTTTAGTTTTCTTCCTGTAAAGAAATTGACTCTATATCGGTATTTATATTAGTACAAGTATGAACGAAATGAAATGAAAAGATGGTTTATTATATACTCTGTATTCCAAAAATGCTTCTTTGCACGAATGAAAAAATGTCATCGTAGTTTGGGTAATTTTATGATAAGACTGCGAAAATTGCCTCAATTTTTTATTACGTACCTCCTTTCATTACGTACGTATAAAAATCTTGATTTCACTTTTCATGCAAATATCGGTTGCATTTTTACTTTCTCATAAACAAAGTATAGAGGAAATATTGTAATCTTTAAGAAATTCGAACCCAATATTTTGAAAAGTCTCCACGTCTAGAGCCTCCCTCAGTTCGAAAAACATATTTTTGTTACGACGCCTATCTCTTGGTATGTATGTCCATCCCCCTGTTTGACTTCCTGTGATAAAGATAACTCACAGATCTAAAGGATGAAATTTAGTATGTTGTCTTTAAATCGAATTGAGAAACATTTCTGCAAAATGAGAAAATTCTATTCAGAGAAAATTAGTCTATATGGCTGTTCGAATATAAATTAACACGATAATTGCAATACGAAGATATCTAGAATAATGCAATTTTAAAGACAGATTTAACATCCATGGGTAGAAATCTATAAAACCTTTAGAAAAAATCCAAATTCATCAAAGAGTTGGTGATCTGTTGATCTAAACTTTCAGAAGCCCATAACATAAAAACTAAAAATGCAATGACTTTAATATATCAAATATAATATATTATTTTGTGACTACAGTTACAAATATTTAGTAACAAATTTTCATTTTAATCTGGTAGAGAAAGCGCATTAAAAAAACCCGATTGGGGGATATTAAGGCATAATTGCCTTCAATGGGCAAATATTTCCTCCAAAGATTATACGAAGGACTCTATAAACTTATTAAACTGGCTGCAAAAGTTAGCTATTGTACGTAAAAACCATTATTCACATCTGCCATTACTACCAATAAATTATTTTGTGAATCCAATTGCAGTTCTGCAGCAAATTTTAGTTTTATATAAACATATCTAAACATATCTAATTACATCATATCTAATACACAAATCCGATTTTCGGATATTGTGAACCGCATGAAAGCTATTAATGGCCATAAAAACTCTCCAAAGATCACACCATAGATTAAGGTAAAAATACTAAATGAATGCTAAAAGTTGTAAGCGAAAACACAATGTTGAAAGGGACGGGGAGATAATACCTTCGTTAGAGTATGTGAAAAGGTTTTGGGGAGAGTATTCCCACTGACTATTAAATGATATGTACACAGATGAATACTTAAAACTTACTTTATTCTGTCGGAACCTTAAACAAATTCAGAAACTACAAGATCCATCGAAATCAAAGATTCAAAAGATGATCAGATTGGGGAACCGGTAAGTATATTATATATGTATTTGATATAGATTGTTATTGTTTAAAAAATATTTTTCAGAAAATTGGAATTAATATCATATTAAATTATTGAATTAAATTACTTTTTTGTTCCCATATGGTATTTTAAAAGATGTTTATTCTATGGAACATGATAATACAAATACTAAAGGAAACTATAATATTTTTATGTTCTGAATTACCTGTTGAAAAAAGAAAATGAAATGAAAAATATTATCACATTTTATCAGAGTAAATGTTTTAATTTATTCATCTCTGAAGTAAATCTTTAAATTCTGAACTTTATATTTTCACAATAAACTATGATTCGGAATTACGGAAGCGATGTTTGAAAAAAAATTATTTTGATACCACAAAAAAATGAAATAGAATTCAAATTATTTTCTAATACAGTATTTCTTTCCATTAAAATTTTTCTCAATTATTTAGAATTTTAGTTTAGTAATTGTGAGAACAATCACGTTTATCTCTTCATGCAGTTACAGTAACAAATTAAAAGTTTTAATAAAATAAGTAATTAAATGCTGTTACGAGGGAACCCAAATGTACATCTCAGCACTTGTAAATAACAATACTTTTTTTTTCAAATAATGAAAAGTTTATCAAATTGATTATCAAAATAATTACAAAATTAATTATATGTGACGTGACTTTATCATACTTTAAATTATTCTTAATTTTTAAATTTTCTGTAATTTTATTAAAAGAAAATGGATTATATCTTTAAAGCATTATTTTATGAAACATTAAAATATTGAATAGGGATGAAAGAATAAAATATTATTTGACTTTTAAGTAAAAAAAAATAAGAAAAACCTCTTGTTAATTATAAAGTATTTAAAACGTACCTTTTTTTGAAACACCGGATAATTTAGCGAAACAATAACAAAAGCAGGAAAATTTAACTATATAACGAATAATATTTACAAAATACCACTGGGGTACTTAAGAAATTAATTAAGTAAATTATTTCGATTTAAAAGTTTCATGCTCACTATTTTCAAGAAATCCGTTATAAAGAGCAATATATTAAGAAAAGACAAAGAAAATATCAAAAATATTTCTTAAGGAATTTGTATTCGACAGTTTGTAAATAGATGCAGATATGACCTCATAATTGAATAAAATAAAATAAAATATAGCACATTTTTAATATTTAAGCATTTAAAAATATGGCAAAAGGAAAATATTGAAATTTTAGAAGTATATAATTTAAACTATTTTATCTCAACTTCATTTTATGAATCAAAGTAAAACAGATCCAAGATATTTCTAAAACTCTTCTAAATGACATTCTCATAATCTCTTTTCCGAAATCAAAGTGATCAAATTAATTTCTGCACCAAATTTTTCGATCCACGAGAAATAAAATTTGTATAATCATACAAAAGCACTAAAGAAAAGATGAAAAATATTTTTATAAAGATAAAAGAAAACTAAAAAGAAAAAAGTTATTTGAGAAATAAAGACATAAAAGGAAAACTTAAATATATATACACTCCTGGGTATCCGGTTCGCAATTATCAAGCTACCATACTATCCGATTTAATTTTATTTTATCATAATTAAATGAAGAAATCATGCATTGCATTGGCAACATTGCCAAGTAGTGGAAGCGTGCATCTGCTACAATCCTCCTACGTGTCGTGTGCAAAACGCGTTGTTGTAGTTGTTGTTTCTTATGGCACTTCACATAGACAAACTCACGAAGGTAGGCAGCGATTTCAGCCTAGGCAGCGTCTCTTATTTTGTTGTAGTGCCAATTAGGCCAAGTTTACGACTTTTACTATTCACTCATCACATTCTCTTGCACAGCTCCCTTTTACAAGGGGGACTCGTTCACATACGTTACATATATAACGCAGACGAGCAACCATGCCCGAACCGGGACTCAACCCCGAGAAGTCCATATCACAGTGAAGACTCGCTACCCCTATGCCAAATACAAGTTATGACAGGAAAAGAGCAAGTGTTCTTCTCATTTTTCATTTGGCAATGCCCTGATTATAATTACACAGTGCAATTTACGTACAATTTGAGCCATTTACGCACAGAACTCTTTTCTTACGCACAGACAAATGCTTTTATAATTCAATAAGCCGTGGACACGTTCAGATTCTAATTTTTATGATATTAATGGAAGACAATATTAAATAAGAGGTGAGAAAATATGTATTAATATGCAAGTGAGTTTTTGTATAGGAATAAATTCACAGACGGCGGAACTGTCCATGTTTTTTTTTGTTGTTGTTATCCCGCCTATCTACACGCCGTTTGGCCGGGTATATATGTACAGTATATATGTAACAGAAAACTAAATACGTGCAAAAAATTATAAATATGTTATGAGTGTTATCGTCTATAATTTCGTAACAAATATAGCTGTTGCGTTATTTCTCTTTCACATCCAATAATTTTTCTTCAAATAATCATTCTCACTTCTAAAATAGTGCTCATACAGTTCATATATTAAAGTTTTAGGGCATAAAGGGAATCTAGAATCGGAGTATAGCCAAATAAAGCGAAGTTAATGAAAGGAAGCTTTCATATTTCCCTAGTTTAAAATGCTGTACCGGGGAAGAAAAACAACAAATGAAATCGTTACCGTGCATGAAAACATGGGAATCAATTTAGCAATTTCGTATATGTGCATATCATTTATGTAGAAGTCACAATATGCGTCTGTGTTATATCATGCATTTTTTTAAATTTATTTGTAGCTTATTTGTGGAAACGAGGCAACCCAGTTATAATTTTTTTTGCGTGCTTTTTTTTTTTGAAAGAATCAATTTGTCCGAGTTGAAAACTCCGACTGCTTTAAGAAGTGAAAGTTTTATGTAAATGAGTATGATAATTTGTTTCTCGTATTTTACTTTTATGTATTATACAGATGAAAAAATATCTGCAACAGGTAGTAAAATAGAGATTTAATCCCATTAATATTGTTTTCCTCACTTTAACTTGTTGTAATTGTAAACTTTCCTCACTTTAAAAAATTGTTCAGTTAATTGAATTTATTGAATTATTCATGGAACCAAACGATACAACTTCAAACTAATAGTCTGTTTATATAAAATTATTGATTTAGATTATTAATTACTTGAATACTAATTGTTTAATTATTGATTATATAAAAGAGCTCTCAATATTTTTCCATTTAAAAAATATTAATCGAGAATCAATTAGCGACGAACTTCGTCGAATGTACATAATTACTTTAATAAGAGATTTTTTGACACTTGTATATTTAGAAAAGGGAATCTTAAGTATCTCTGATAGATATATAGGAAGCGTTAGAGATTTTTAACCTTTCGCTAGGAGCGTGAAAACTGCAGTGGTCATCAACTTTTTAGATAGCGTGCAAGAAATATTTAAATACAAAATAGGATTTGGAGCAATAAATAAAAGAAAATTTTAGAATAAAATATTGTGATATAATTTGAGTTAAAAGAAGTAAATGAATTAGATTGAGATGTTATTACTTATATATATCGCAGTGCCTAATATGAGGCAAATAATATTCGTTCATAACAGAAGCACACACCTTTTAAACACATCCAACAACATGATCGTCTGCTACTTTGTACTTTCGGGAACATGTGTTTTAAGGAGCATGTGTGCGTTAATTTTAAAGAGCTATGGTTTAAATATATGAAAGTTGATATCCGATTTTACAACTACAAGTGTAGTTCTGAATCGAATCTTTGTTCAAATGTTTTAGAGAAAACGTATCTTAAGTACAATTTCGTCTAAACACAAATTTGAGGATGATGATGATGATCTTGTGCCCAAGTTACAACGGAAATATGGGGTGCAGTAGCTTCTGAGGGTATAGACCCCTGTTACCCGAGGACAAAAATCTGACTTTTAGCTCATATGAAGATGAGACAAACACATTCGCTTGCTCAGCCCCTTTTTACAGGGAGGAAAATTCACACATCTCACAGATAGCACATAGAAGAACAACTATGCCTTAACCGAGACTCGAACCCCGGAAGCCTAGATCACGAGGGAGACGCGCTTCCTCTGTCCCAGGATGCTGGCACAAATTTGATTATCGGATTCTATTAACCGTATGTCACAGATTAAGCACCAAAAATTTGCCAGTTATAAATCAAGAATGATTTAATAAAGGTTGTAAAACTCACTCTAAAGGTTAATATTTCATAATTATTGAAAGCCATCGCCATGAGAGACGTCCTCTGGAATAGCATCTTTATTAAAGAGTATGCGATAAAGTTTCGGAAAGATCGGTTCAATTGAACCTTTCAAATGTTTTTGCTACGCATGCTTTGATTCATATTGTGTGTTAATATTTTCGTGCTTTGATGGCCCTTGCTTTTAAATTAATGAATAACCACATTCCTATAATTTATTTGGTAAAGAATTCTAACGACAAAGAAAAGCTTTTATCAATAAGAGGGGCTCGACGATATCCATGGTGAATATCTTTACCGGGTTTTCTTTTAATAATTTATTTTCTTTCATCATCAGATGACGTTGTATGTCAAACAGTGCTATCCAGTAAAAAGAAACTATTTTATTCACACAAATAATATAAAAAATAATTTTTTAATCAATTCCTATTTTGGATATTAGGAGAAATAAGAAAGTTAAGGAAGATTTTGTTTCAGTTACTTTTTATTAAATAATTGTATTTGTTGTTCTCGTGTTCCAGTTTATAATGGAAGAAGGGGCACAGTAGCTTCTGAGGGTATGGGCACCTGAGCAACGATCACCTTAGACTCAGCACCCCCCCCCAAGGGTGTAACTCTCGACATGGAGATCTTTGTGATCAGGTTCGAATTCGCAGAACAAGGGATGAGAATCCAATACCCTACTAATAAGGATATCCCGACCTAAGAATTATAACTACTATAAAGAATACTATAAAGACGAGAAAATTAGTCTTTAATTAATTAATAAAAAATTATTGAATTAATATTTGAAACAAAAACTGCATTAACATCAAATGTCATCTACAAATATTAAAAAATAGACTTGAATTTGATTGGCTGAATAAAAAGTACTTTTTTAGGGATTGAAAATTTGAACATGTTATATATAGAGAGAGTGAGCTAAAAGTAGGAAGTGGAAAATCCTTTATAATAGCAAATAGTTTAATCATAATTTTACGGTTTTAAAAAACAAAAGTGCCGCTGAAATCCAGGACTTGTCATGTATAATCACAGTTACGTCAAGAAAAGTACTCATCACTTTTAATTTTTTAAGTCAAAATTGTTATAAATGGTTTAATTTTTCAAATTTTGTTTAAAAGGTTGAGTAAATTTTTTTGTTCAAATTTTTATTATTTCATAACACTGAAATATTTAATCTAATTTTAACAATATATTCATTTAAAAAAATTAAGGGCAAAAAATTAATTTATGAATAGGTGTCATTTTATCATAAAAAGTCTTGATTCTTGTAAAATTTTAAATTATTTCAGAGAAATAACAGTGTTGATTAATTTAACTAAAAAAGGATTTTTTCTGTATTATGAAATCTATGCTCATCAGAATTGGAATTCTGCCAATATTCAGAGGTTTTTTATAGTTTTGCTGGCTTTTTAATTTCATATCAAGTGAATAATATATATCATATTCTTAAAGTTACATCCTAAGTCCTTTCTTAAAATCCTTTCTTACTTTTGAACATATTTAATTTTAAAGAAAAGTCATTTTAAAAGTTATGTATTCTTCACACCATAGCACCTGATTTCTACTATTATGTAAGATATACAAAGAGCCTTTGTTAGAAAATTTGTAATTCAAATTGATTTTTTTCTGCTCCGTCCGAATTTCTTATTAATATAATCTTGAAATAGCATTTAGAATTTTAATTTATTTTGTTTTAGTCTTTACAATATATATATATATATATATATATATTTCTGAATTGTATTTATATTTTCTTTGGGTACTTGTTGATGATTTCAATTTTTTAAACCTTTTTTATGTAAATGTTTTTAATAGAAAACACAATATTATCTTAATTTTTCTTCATATAAGTTTTAACACTTTAGATGTGAATGGTACTGCATATTTTGACAGAGGGGCAAAGAAAGTTGAATATTGTATTCAGAATAATGCATGTCGTTTTTATTAAAATTACTCATATAGTTATATTAGTCCATTCATTGAATTCATGTTACTATTTATATATAAATAATGTATCTAAATCACTAAATATTAAAATTAAACTCTTTTTGCCTTTTTTAAACTCAAAAATTAATATTTTATTTCGTTATAATCATTTTTTGCACAACTTTTCTTAATCCAATAGTAATTAAATTATAATTGATAAATCAAATTGCATCGGCTTTTAAGTTTAGATAGTTTAATTCCCCATTTAAAACAACACTATTGCTATTTTGGGTTGGATGTCACATTTTTGATCCACGGCCTAGTGACGAAAGCGGCACTTGAGCTGGCGCCGGCCTCTTCTGATTTCCATACCGTAACAGCGAGAAGTCGTTTGGCCCCAACAAATTTAAACTGCACCAGACCCACTTCCTGAGCGTCTCTACGGCCGAATGACTGGAAGCCCAGACCTTGCCACGACGCCACCGCGTCAACTTTAAAACAGTAACGAGAAACACAAGTGTTTTGATTATTTCTTTAAAAAAAGAAGATTTTGATGTTTGGACCTCTGAGAAAAAGATTTTCAGAGACGTAGAAATGTTGCATTTCATTAAACTCCCCCACCGCTTATTTGTCACTCATCTTCCAAATCTTATACAATCAGTAGCAATTATTTCTTCAATGGTATTGCACCAACAATCAGATAGGCTCGAAAACCATTCTTTTTCGTCCATCATTGTATTTTCCAGCTGCAAATAAATCAGGTCCCGTACACGAAGAAAATACCAGCGTCCAGTTAGTGGTCGCACGGATTCATGCTCACGTCTGGACTCATTTGATTCACTGCGCCGATTCCCCAAATGACAACCCCACACGCAACCTTTCTATTCCATTCTCAACAGGAGCACGTAGCTAGGCCAGATAAGAATTTATGGACGCGCGTTGGATACTCATCAGTTTTTGTCATCCGAACCGCGAGCATGATCGGAGGAGGGGGGGGGGTTAAAGAATGCATTCGTGATCTTCTAGATATTGAATATTCGAATACATATGAGCACACTTGGTAGATGGTGGAAAAAACCTGTTAGTGGAAAGAGAGCTTAAAATATGAGAAAATAGATCTTAAGGATAAAAAAGCTTTTAGAATGTTCGATTTCCACTTAAAAATAAAGCATAAAAAGCCTGATTTCAGAAATGTTTCAGAAATATGAATATCAGTTATTCCTTTTAATATCTAAGAAACAGTTATTTTCTTTTTTCAATAAGTTCTCTAATAAACGGATTAATTTTTACTCTGTTTATTAGAGAAACTTTTTACGATATTTTTTAAATCCCTTCGCAGATAATGAATGATTCGGGCATCGAATTACTGAATTTTTAATTTAAACTGCGAAAAAATTGAAAATATTAAATAAAATAAAAGTACAAAAATCAATTAAAAACGCTTCAACATCTCAATTGACTTTATATTATTTATTATAAACTAAAATAATAACAAATTTCCCAAATAGAATGTTCAATAGATTCTTAAGTCTGCGGGGTAAAGATGATCATGAATTTTCTTGAAACTCCAAACCTACTTTCCTATTATTATTTTCTAACGAATTCTGATGTTAATAAAACTATTAATAAAAATCGTTTTGAAATTCTTACGTATCAGTCTCAGAACGTATATCTATTTTTAACTGTTTTTACTCTTTTGTTTAAACTTAAAATATTCATCTCATATATATAATTCCATATACATTTTATGTTTTATATCAATCAGATGCAAATAATAAGAAATATAGATAATAACTCTATTGACATAGCCAATTCACACGCAAAAAATGAAAAATATGTAGATATTCTAAATCTTAGCAAAAAATTCATTAGCATACACTATTTATTAATCTTGGAATGAAAATCAAATTCAAACGTTACATTAGACATCCTTGGAACACAAAATATTTCATCTTCAACCTTAGATTGTTCATACTATCCCTTTTAGGAAACTACTAAATCAGTGTTTTTGACATTTTTTGTTTAGCATTATGCAAAAAATCTGGCAGTAAATGCACCGTTCTAGTAAATTTATAAAAGTTAAACATATATATATATATATATTCGGAAAAGGTTTATTATAATACATTATTTATTGAAACTTATATGAACATCAATTTCTACCAAATTTCAATTTCAAGTTCATTATATATCCTTGGAATGCAAAACATTTCATCTACAATAACGGATTGTATATTCTACAACTTTTAGAAATGCATTAATTTAGTGTTTGAGAAATTTTTCACTAAACAATACACAAAAAACGGAGAGAATGAATAAAAGTAAACGCAGATTATAATAAAAGGCCAAACAAGAAAATTCAAAATAAAAGCTAATATTAAGGAAAATAATTATTAAGAAACGTCCTCTTTTATGTCTTATTTTTTTATATCCTATACAAAATTTAGAATTTTTTCAGAAAGGGGAAGTTTATCTTAGGTCGTAGGAATGAAAACACGAGTATGGAAATTTAGGCTTTTAACACTGAGGGGAGAAAAACACGTTTGCAAAATTCTAAAAAATCCAAAATTTTATTTTAAGGAAGTGTACCACTTAAATACAACTCTCTAAATTCTGTGAATCTAAAGAACAAAAACAGAAAACAGAAAAAACAGAATAATACCAACCTTTCCAAAATACAACTAAATCCTGAATCAAAATTCTTTTCACATGTCATGGAACACAGCAGTTTTCAAATCTGCAATATAAACGAATATTTTTATCCAGTAAAAGTAAAAATTTTATACACTCAAAAGTCTTTAAATTTCCTTATAACTTAAAATGCAATTAAATAATTGCAGAAGTACCCAGTTAATTCAATGAAATTTTAGAGACTATTGTTCACACCACGAGAAATCAATTACTATTGGACATTTTTCTTATTCTTACATGGAGGAATGACAGGAATTTTAAAACGATATAATTACGAAGAGTGTTGAATCGAGAATTAGTTTTCCATTGAATGCTATGTTTGTTAACCCTTTGCACTCCGATGGTGCCTCTGACTCACCATTCAAGACTGTGCATCATTTTGACGTTTTATTTATTTTATTTTTCAAATTTAATTGTTAAAAACGCATACATAATGGTAAAGAGATGTAGATTAATTTTTAAGAGAAATTCAACTTAAAATGAATTATGTATATATATGCTTCATAATAATAAAGAATTTTTTGTATTAGGTGAGTACTTTTGCATCTAATTATTTTTCGGAGTACAAAGGGTTAAAAATATTCAACACAATCCGACAGAAGGATCTCATTCATTATAAACTCACACCTCCTCGATTTAATATATCTGCATACATTGAACTTTTCACGATGAAGTTTTATAAATATCCATTTCTTTGTGAGAATACAAAAATCTGTTTTTAATTTGAATTCAGCAAGCGTTTAAAAGTTATGAAAATTGTCAATAATTTCAAAGAAGCAAAATATCGTCAAAGTTCAAAACCTTTTTTTTTCTTTTATCTCTTTTTTGAATTTGTTTACAATATTGGAAACTGAAAACATCTTTTCGGATATATTATTGTATTGATTATTAAAAATGCTACAATCTCTGCCTCTATTTTTTCATATATATCTCTGCCTCTATTTATTATAATTTTTATGAATATTTTAAACCCAATAAAAGGACGAGCGCTATCAGTATTTAACTCGTGCAATGTAGAAACAAAACACGAAACATCTCCTTCTCATGAAATGAGCATTAAAATGATTAAAATTTGACTCGTTGCATTTTTAATATCACATTCTACTTTCAGGCACATGTTTATTTCCTTAAAAACATACAAAAGTACACTGTTAGAATTTAAAATTTTGCCAGCAATGAAATTCAGCTATCCGTTCTGATTCGATATTTTTGTTCTTTCTCCAGATTTCTTAATAAACTGACATTCAGATGTTTATTTATTTGAAAAGAGTATTGAAAGCGATAATTGTCATGATCGTTTGCACTTCCGAATGAAATAAATATGACATGTTTTCGGTCTTAACAAATATTTTCTGTATCCTTCCAATTGTGGTTAAGATAAAGAAATATCTTCGGTTTTCTCCTTTGTATTTTGTAAATAAAGATTATTTAGAGAAATTATGGAATGTCTTTCAGAGAAATTTTAAAGAGATATCGAAATAGCATGTGGCATCATTATTTTTGTTTCTAGAAAAAAAAATAAGAAATTAATTTTGTATTTATTAAATAACTAACATATAAAGATAAAAATATTTTTGTAAGATTTTAATGCACTAATTATTTATGTAATTTTATCATCAATTTTGTTTCTTCTAATTTTTTTGAGAAAGTTTTAAATTATATTTTATATTATATTTATATCTTATTTTTATCATATTTTATTCATATCCTTTTAAGTCATATTTTATCTTGAAGCATTTAAGTTCATACAGCTTTAATTATTACATATATGGAAGTTTTAAAGTTTAATACATTACACAAGAATTTAGTCGCATTTATTAACTGAAAATACAATTTCTTTAAATATTATAGTTATTTAAATAATGTGTGTAAATTATGAAAAGAATTATTGAAAATTTCTTTTCTCTTTACATACATAACAATTTACATGGTTTTAAATAATTAATAGAGTCTATTCAAAGGGATGAGGAGGCTCGGCTGTAAGATCTCGGCTTCGGAAACAGAGGATGTCAGGTTCGAAACTCAATTCCACCGAGAAACCGTCGTGTAAGTGACCTGCTACATGCTAATCCGTCAGGGTTTGCAGTGTGGAAATTTGAAGTGGTTTGAATCAGTTCAGGTGTCATCATCGTTATCTGACCGCGGCTCAAAATTGCTATCCTAGAGTTACTTTAAAACGGGACGTTAATATAAGTATATTAAATTCAAATGATGTGATTGTCTCCTCACAAACATGATGCTTTGCCTGCTAATTTACAAGAAAATTACTTTCTTGTAAATTTGATGACAGACGTTTATTGAAAATATTTATTGACCTATTGCAGGACAGCATGTTCAGTATACAATTCTATTGAAGCCAAAATAATATATGAAAAGATAACTAACTGGAAATGCTGTAAATTTGGGATTACAAAATACTGTCTTATTAATACTTTGTATTTGTAAGAAAAATTCGTAAGCAAGTAATTCGATGCGTTACATTTCACCTATTATAAGAACCAGTTTTTTGCTCTGAAAAATAAATACGTCACATTATTTTTAAATGAATGTCCCTTAAAAATATATCTACATATTCTTAACAATATCTAGATATTTTTAACAATCATTTTAAAAACCAAATAATACTTGAAATTGATGGAATTTTTTTAAAGGTGCCTCCTAAGAGGAGATCAAAGGGTCTGTCAAAGGGTTAACACTAGTAGTGTAAGTTTCTAATATGTATGCAGTATAATGAATTTCGTTCCTATATAGTATCATCAGTTATCATCAATGAGCATCATTCAAAGTATCAGCAGTTCCATTTCTAGGTAGTATCGATCAAAGTATCGTAAGACTCTTTTCTAAGTAGATCATCGGTGAAGTATCACCAGTCACATTTCTAAATGGTATCATCAGCTAGTGATATTCAAGGCAGCATCAGTCTCATTTTTATGCGGCATCATCAGTAAATATCATTCAAAATATCATCATTAACAATCGATAAAAGTATTATCAGTCTCAATTCTAGGAAAATCATCAGAAAGTATCAAAGTCTCATTTCTAGGGCAAGTGTACTATTCCAATTTTATAATAATAACAAAATGTAAATTATTGCACCACGAAGAATTATATTTCCAGCTTCTACTCTTAGATACAGGCTAGATTTTTGGGAAAAAATTGCATGTTACCACAAGTCTACATACACATTTTTCGAAATAAAAATAACATTATTATCTGGATTTTCATTTATTTATTTTTACGTAACCTATGCCTATTTTTCTATGATAAATGACTTTTTAAATTCGAAACAAATAATCATGCATTGAAGGATTAAACATAGTGCCTAATATTTAAAACTTAACTTCCTCGAAAATTGCCGATATTGAAAAACTTGATGTCCATTGTTTGAAGTAAAATGTCTCCTCTCCCTGGTATGGAATGAAAAATATTCAGCGGGTCGACAGAAAAAATGCCATATTCGTCGTCTTACCACGGAGTAAATTATAAAAATGGAGGTTAAACAATTTTCCCATATTTTTAAAAGCTGGCGATAAATCTAATAACCAAACGCTAAGATTAACACACAAAAAAACAATACATCTAAGAAACGCATTTCAATTTTTTAAAAAAAAATTGCAATTAGACAATTCTTCTTGATTGCATACTAAACGTAAAAATCCTTCTTCATATTTATCATATTTTTTTATAATTATTTAAGTACATAATTAGATAAAAAGTAATTTCATCTAAATTTTAATGAAGTCTTTCTCTAACACCAATATCTGCTGTTCCCATCCGAAACTGAAATAACATTTTTATTGAACAAAAGTATGAGAGAATACTTAAAGAAGGACGATTCTCGTTTTAAAATTAAAGTAAAGGGTCATAATGAGCGTTATGAAATCATAAAAAGTTAGTCACTTTTCCAGATTGAACAAATTAGTTTTTTCCTACTTCTGTTAAAACAATTTTTAAATATTGAGTTCTGTAAACACCATTAGCGGTTCCTCGTGAATTCAAATGCACCATTGAATTTAATTAGCAACAAAACGAATGGAGGGAGAATTTACTTCGGAACTAAAAGGTGAAAACGAATTTCAAAGAATGATTTTTTATACCATTAAAGCAATTTTCATTGCTTAATGGAATTCAAATTTTATAATTGCTGCAGACGATATATTTATTTCAAGCAAGTGAAGCGAAAAGAAAGAAGTCAATATGAATTTAGCTGCCTTTTAACTTCCTACGCTTTCTAAAAAAATGATAAAAACTGTTGCAAAGTCTGTTTTCTAACAATTCACAAAAATTAAATTAATTATCTAGTGACTTTGTTTGTTGTTGTTGTTTTATTTAATTCATGATCTTTAGATTGACTTTAAATTATTTATTTTCTTTCAGTAAATGAATTATAAAATTCAGTGAAGAAAACGACACAATCGGGGACCAAACCCATAATACAAATTTTGAGATACTGAATAATTACTCAAAAAGTTGCTGCATTATTCAAACATTGCACAGCTCTAAATTTTATTATTGCTTTATTAACAGAATGCGCAACAAAAGATTTCATTTAATTAATAGGTAATTGCAAATAATCGGATAATTCTGAATAAGCACACTTAATTGAAATTTTTAAAGGAGGCATTATTCTATTATTATATTATTGAAAGTATTTTCTGAAAGTGATAGTGTTTTCTTGTGTGTAATGGCAAGTTAATGAACTTTTCTAAATATTCTGCGCTCATTTAATCGCTAGTTTTTTGATAATGAACCTAAAATACTTCTAATATTGGTTTTTGTATATTATTTAAAGGACAGTTAATATATTTTTAATATTGCTTTAAAACCTACGACAAAGTTTTAACAGCTACT
This sequence comes from Argiope argentata, assembly GCA_026289955.1. Lineage (NCBI taxonomy): Eukaryota > Metazoa > Arthropoda > Arachnida > Araneae > Araneidae > Argiope > Argiope argentata. The sequence continues at coordinate 623,907 of JAOUZG010038391.1, read as the reverse complement.
GGCTTATTAACACTTTCCTGACCGGTGACGTGTTAACTTGTCTTTTCATGCCCAAACGTTGTTGACCGGTGACGTGTTAACTCGTCATTGCACTTGCATTATCTGTTTCAATTTATAACACCGAGGACGATATAGAGCATTGCAAAATGTTGGCGTATCGTGTTTAGTCTTGTCCGCTCTATAACAGAAAAATTACTTCTCCTAGTATTTACATTTTTATTAGAATTTCAGTAAAATTCCAAAAATTTCAACCATGACGGAACGTATCGGCAAAGAACTTTTTGGTGTAAAAAATATGTCCAAGGTTTAATTTCATTTCATTCAGTATAAATAAAATTCATTGGAGTTTTTTTAGAACGTTTTACTTTCATATTCAATGACAAAAAAGTAGCCGATGGCATGGTTTCTGTGTAAAATTGCCGGTCACCAAAGTGTTAATATTCGGATTTCAGACATTCTTCATATTTTCTGATGAAGGTGTATTTTTGTTTTTGATGCGTTTTTCCCAACTGATTAAAACTAAAATTTGACCCTAAAATTGTAGTAAGAGCATCGCATTACAAAATTTGCATATTAAGTAATTGCATATTTGAGTAATCGCTTTTACGTGCTTTTGAAAGTATCAACCAACATATATTCAACCGCTTTATGGGATTTGAATCAAAACATTACAGGTGTCTACCATATAATAGGCTAATTTGTGCATCAAAATGATCCATCTACTTCACTGTAGTTCTTGCATTCGAACATCCGGACAGACAAATTTCCTCTGAATGCATCTTGTTTAATTTTTGATTTTAAAAGAATCTAGAAAGTTGGGGTAAAAAATCATGTACAAATTTTAACCATTTAGAATTTCTGTTACAGATACAGACGTACAGATAAAAAATTTCCAAAATCGTATTTTTAAGCTCAGAGAAGTCTAAAACATAGCGGATCATCAAAATCTCTAGTTCGAATTTTTCGGATGGTTACAAACACTTCTACGTACTTTCGACACAAGAAAGGAGTAATTTTTGAAACAATAAATTAAATTTTAGAACTATTGTTCATGCAACTTATTTATGGATTTACAAAACAAAATATTTAAAAATGCAAGTAACTTAATTTATTCTTATGCTATAAAGAATGTACAAAGACCGACTGATAATGCTTTTATATTGCTCTCTTTTGCTTTTTTTTATATATCGAGTGTATTTATTTATTTTTACATTATATTTATCTTTAACACTGATGGGGAAAAAAGTTGATAAGTCTCCTCAAAATTTTCTTGATGCTCTCTAAAGGATATATCCCAAAGAACACCTTTGCATAACATTAACACACAATAATTATGAAATATTAATCTTAGGTGTGAAGCTAGCATTATAACCGTATCTGTAACGTAATCCATGGCGTCCTTTTTTTTCTATGCGAATAATTTCCGGAATGCGGGTAATATTATCTGAAACTTGAATCGTGTTTTAAATTCGTTTTTCGCCATGAATTAAAATAAAAACTGACACAGAACTGATCTTGTAGTCATAAAATTCCATATCGAATTTGATATATTTAAGTAAATAGGTATTGAGATTAAATATTTTGAAAGTACTGACCAATCCCTTGTCGTATTTGGATCAAAATTTGATAAATTCGTTTTATATGTATCAAATCTATGTACCGAATTTTTTCTAGATCTCTTCCTTTTCGAGTTATTGTGTTAAATTATATTCGGAGAGGCAGACAGACAGTCTTCTAAATACATTTTGCTTGAAGTTTAATAGAAACTTGCAAATTTGGCTTCAATACTGTGTACCAAAATTCAGCCATCTACTCAAAGAGTTTTAAAATTTGTTTAGTCAAAGATGGCAGTCGGATGGACGGACACTTTCCAGAAATCTATTTTTCGTGTTCAGGGAGGTCTGAAACATGAGGATTCGTCGAAATTTGCTCAACATTTGACAGAAATCTACAAATTTAGTGTAAAGTCTGCATACCAAATTTCATTGGTTTGCTTATAACGTTTATCAGCTATCTTTTTCACAGACAGGTAGGCAAGAAAACAGACAGACATCTTCCAGAAATATGTTGTTGTTTTTTTAAATCTAAATTGTC
>JAOUZG010038391.1:570020-581813 GCA_026289955.1 Argiope argentata | reverse complement strand
GTGTAGTGTGTTGATGGGTTTGCCGGCTCAGTTGTCGTCCTCGTCATCTGACAGTAGTTAAAAATTGGGGTCCATCCCAAATTCGTCCTAGTGTAGTTTTACAGCGGGACGTTAATATTACTACACTAAAATAAGATTTCTTCTTCTCGCATAACTATACTTTAAACCTTATCCAAAAATTCTCAATACATAAACAACAAAGTAAGATTTGAATCATTCACGCAGTTTCACTTGTAAAAAGTGTAGAGAAATTATTGTAATCGTCAAAAATTTCTAAATCGAGATTTCGACGAATCTTCATGTTTCAAACCTCTCGGAGTTCAAAAAACGCATTTTGGATTCTATCTGTCCTTATGTCTGAGACAAACATTGCCCAAAAACATCTTGAAATAGACTTGGAATACGACCTTTATAACAAATTTATAAATTTCTATAGAATTTGGAGCCACATTCATTCAAAGGAAGTCTGTCTGTCCATCTGCATAAATATTTTAGCACGCTGATTGGAATAGGAAGAGAACTAGATAGATGAAATTCAGTCCACAGATTTACAAGTGATATGTGTCTACATTTATATTGTAGACACATATCGAATTTTCAGCCAGTCCCAACAAGGAATTGACAGTTTGTTGATCTATACTTTCAGAAGTATGATAAGTAAATCAAAAACTCAGTAACTTAAATATATCAAAATTATATCAGATTTCGTGTCTATAAATGAAACTTTTTGTTCAAATCTCTCATCTACAAATTCGGATTTTTTTGGGGTGCCAGGGAATAATGAATAATAAAGGTCGCCATAATAAATGTGATGGACTCATTAAAATGGCTTAATTCCAGGCAAAAGTTAGCATTTTGGTGATCTTTGTATCCAGTACGTGCAAGACGTTCTTTGGCATGAGAAGTTTATTAGAAAGTTTGCGAAAAAGGTTTGGGAGATTATTTATTAGTGGTTAAATCTTAATATAATACCAGTAACTGCTTTTATTTATAAGTTAATTGTTTCTGAAAATATGAACATCATTTTCCACAAGCAAGTGAAACAATAAGGCATTTAGAGACGATAAAGTCTACTTTTGATCTCAATTAAACTTTTTATTTGAAGCATTTTTAAAAATATTTTTTAAATCTTCAATCTTCTGACTAAATATAATTTTAGTTGGAATGGAGTATCATCTCCAAAGTATTTCTAAGGCATTTTTAAAACCCTTTGAACTCTGAAAAATAATTAGATGCAAAATTATTCGCCTAATACAAATATTTGTTTATTGCTATGAAAAATATATATACTTCTTTTAAATCGAATATTTTTGAAAAATTAATTTACATCTTTTAACCATTATGTAGGTGCTTTAACCAGTTAAATTTTAAAAATGAATAAATAAAACGTCAAAATGATGCACAATCTTGGATGGTGAGTCAGAAGCACCATCGGAGTGCAAAGGGTTAACAGCACAAAGCATTGAATTCATAGCAGCTGTAAAATATTCTATCAAGAAGTCTGTTAGTCGTGCGCTGGTTTCCTTACAATTGACTGTTGCCACTCTACAAGTAAACAGAAGAAAAAACGCCGAATTGTTTGAATTAAAACAATCAGTTGAACTATATAATTTATGAAAAGTGTCTACTAAAAAAATTAAAATGCCCAAACTAATTATTCTTTGAAATCTCTCCAATCAATTGTAAAAATGTAAAAAGAAATTAATAAAGCTGCCAACATTCTCCCTGAAAAGAAGCAATAACTGTTAGTTTTTTCGTATAAAAAATACATGCGTACATTAGTGGGAATAAACATTTTTACCAGGTTTTAAACAGACGAATAGACAGAAAATCGACATTTGACACTTTGAAGTTCATCTGCCATATTTTAGACCGAGCTATTAAAAAAACAATTTTGATGAAGCTAGTTTTTTTCGCTGTTGCCATCACGATTTCCGATTTAAAAAGACAAAATCAATAAAGCTGTACTTTTTGTTTGTTTTGCCCTCCTAAGGTCATTCTAATCCTCTTATAAAAGTTGAAAACATATCCAGTTGAATGTTTTATGCTTTAAGAGTTGTTTAAATTCAAAGACTTTTTTTTTCATTTCGAGTTATTTTTATTGCTATGTATTTTCTTTGTCTTATTATTTTGATCTCCTTCATAATGTGAAAAACGAAAAATAAATCGGTATATAAACAGTTAAAGGAGGGATTTTGTGACATTTAGGGAAGTACAGTTTTTATTTATTAAAAACAGGATATTTTTTGTATTTTGAAACACGATATTTAAATTAATCCATGTCTTTTTTCTTAGCTACAGGAGAGTTGGTCCGGTTGTTAGGTACAAATTTATTCAAAACAGCTGGGTTGATTGGTGTTATTCCATTTTGAATTGTTAATAAAATACTTTTTATTCGTCCACTCAAGTTTAAATACACTTTTTTCTTTAATTGAATTTAATTAATTTTAATACTTTGTATAGAGTTTAAACATTTTATAATGAAAACTGAAATCAACGGGCAGTAGCTCAATCAGTAAATTGTGAGGATTTTAGTATTTTTTCACGTGAAGGTGATGAATGCTAGTTCAATTTGGCGAAAATCAATAATTTTTATGATAAATTATTCACATTAATTGTAATTATTTAATAAAAATTATCGAAAATAATTTTTTTACCTAAGTTGATTTAATTGTTTTTATATTAATGGTTTATTTTTAAGCAATGGGGTAAGAGAAAGAATGAATGGAATATATCCTAGTGTTCATGGTACATACTATTTTGATAAATTTGGTAAATATTTTGAAGATAGTTTTTTTTACATTAAGATATTCATTTTTAACAGCAATCCTCTCAAAATATGGATATGACTAAGTGACTATTTTTGCAAGATGATTCACCTTTTTCGTTCGAAAGAATATAATAGAATCCATACTAATAGGATTTTTTCTTTAATTTTGTTCTAATTAAAATTGACTAATTAGAATTTTGGCTATTTTATAAATAATGCTTCTATAATAGGTGAAGGTTTGAAGGAGAGAAAAAAAACTTATTTGTTAACAACGGAATACTTTTTTTGAAACTGTGAGGTTATCAATGACAGGAAAAATTGCTAGTTTCGACTGTAAACACAAAATTAAGTTTCTATTAAAAATAATATTTTAATCATGTGTTCTAACAATGCATTTCCAACAAAATTAAAATAAAATTTAACCAGCTTGTGCAGGTTACATGTGCATGGGGATAAATTAGCATTTAACAGGCTGTTGCCACCACGTTGATAAATGCTCAACTTTACAACAAATTGTACCTTGAAAAGATTACTTTCCAGCGTGTGCCTATAAAAAAAGAAACATGAAATGTTACATTTTCTAAAAATATAAGAACAATAAAAATGTTTTTTCTGAACTTTTAAAACATCTATATTTTTAATTCAACAATTATTGATTACTTAAGGTAAACATGTTTTTTTAATATATTTACGGGATGACCAATCTAATCCAGTCCCAAAACTTAATTCAAAAACAATAACTATTAGATATGAATGTCAAATAGGAAAAATGATATAAATGAGGTAACACTTACAATCTTATGCGATTAGAGCCAATTAAAGTTTTATGAATAACGAATTTCATATTTTTAAGCAAAACCTTGATCCTATGAATCATATTCAATAAAATATTATTGGGATGTAACATTTTAAGCATTAAAAAATCTCCAATATATCGAGACTAAGACTCAATGCATTATGAATATTTGTATAGAAGCATCTTATAAAAAGGTGCAATTTTAGATTATTTCTTTGATAGCGTGGAAGAAAATACACGAAACAGCATGACTGACTGAGCTTTCAAATCAAGAAACCCAATGCTAATGGCATTTATGACTTCATATCTCGGCCAGATTTAATCGCCGAAGACAGATTTTTTTTATTAAAAAAATTAGAGTTTTAAAAAATTTCATTGGATAAGATTATTTCTTAGATCTAAAGAACTCTAAAAAAGGAGACTTTATAATTTTTATATACATTTATTCGGATATGCATTTATTGACTGAAGCAATTTAAAATTTAATCACTTACAATATTTAAATCCTTTTGAAATTAAAACTAAATACTGAATTGATGAAATAGATTTAACTGATGAATCAATCAATAATGGCGAATCAGAGAAATTTTTATTGAATAACTTTTTAATACTTTGAAAAATTGATAAAAAATATGGAAATATGACTCTGAAAAAATTTATAACAAATGTTCTGTACTGAAAAAAAGATTTCATTCCTGAACTATTTTTTTTCTGCACTCATATTTTTAATGAACAAATTTGGTTTCAAGAAGAATGTTTTCTTATAAATTGAAGTTTGATAACTTCTGCTTCAAAAGGTTCACATTTCAAGGAAGTTGAAAGAATATCAGAAAAATGAACATAGCGGTGTATATTTTCTATAATGTTAAGAATTATTTAAATTTCAGAATATAAAGCTTATAAATATTCTGTTAACCCTGTTAAAAGATTACATTTCGTGAAATAATTAACGGAAAATTTTATCTATAATTTATCTGAGGGAACCAGCTGGTATGAAATATTCTCTTTAAAGGATTTGTACTGTAATTCGGAGAGGGTTAAAGATATATTGACCCTTGATAACGATAGCGGTCTATTCGAATAAAACTGTTTCATTGTAAGTATTCGTCTTTATTTTTTGATACTAGAATATTTATCATTTTGTATTTAATATTTGTAAAATAAAAGTATTCAGTATTAGTTACAATATTTAGCAGCCATTCTGAGTCTTCATGATGATACCTTAGTGCTTATCTATTAAATATTGCAACTTGCCGAGATCCTGACGCAGGGGTAGCACTCCTTCCCCGTAATCTGAGCGTTCTGGGTTCAAGTCCCGGTTCGGGCATAGTTGTTCTTTATCTGTTCTATCTGTGATGTGTGAATGTACTGTACAAACGAATTTGATGCGTGAGTAGCTAAGACGTACTTTTGTCCTAGTTAGTGTTAATTAAAAACAAGAGACGACCTTGGTTTAAAATGGTTGACAGCGTCAGGGAGCTTGTCCATGGCAAATGACATGAGAAGCAACAGCATATTATGACTTCAATATGTTAAACATAGCATAGCTTATTGATTCAGAAACGTATGTTACTGGAAAACTTTTCTAAAAAGCAATGCTCGAAAATAAGTCTGTTCATAAAAAAAAAATAAAAGGGTACTTCAAAATATTTTGATAATATTTTAGGTTTGCACCGTTTTTCTTATTTTTAACCGTATGAATCGCATCCACTATCATCTTAATAAAAATATGTGTCTAGAGAGTTAAAATTCTTGTTTGGAATTTATGTCCAAAGAAGGCTCATTTTTAGCCGGTAAACATTTTGATAAATAATAAAATTTGTTTGAATTAAATCACAACTATAAAAAATAATGTTAAAAAATAAACATTAAAATAAAATCCCTTCTTTTTTCAATTTTAAAGAATGTAAATGTAGTTTATGCCCGAAATCATTTTATCAAAGTAAGCGAGGAAAGACATTGGAAGTTCTATAAGTTTTTTAACCCTTCCAGTAAAATGGCGAGTAAGCTCGCTATTGAATTTCCATACCATACAACACGATAACGAGTTATCCTTGTCATGCGACTAAAGATACTGGTGAATAAGATAACAAATTTTGTTTACAATTTCTGTTGTATTGAATCTGAAATTACTTCTTTATTACTTTTATTGTTATCTTAGATATCTTTCCCATATTGTTTGGTGCTGGAATTTCTTGGTACAAATCACGAATAAATTGTTATTAGTCAGTGGGATTTATTTCTTATAAATATTTAGTAAAAATATTTGTAAGGCCAGTGCAAATTTTTACTAAAGAAAAAACACCGTAAGGGATAGTGCAGAATATGAATATCAAGGTGATTGGAGGGATTTTGAAGAATAGGAAGAAACAAGCAAATGTATACGCCATACTAATAATGAAACTCATGATAGTGAAATATTACTAGTAAGAAGAGAACATACTAATTGTTCTAACAAGTGATTCTAGTGAATATTCTGGAATCGTAGACGCAACGTCAAAAGAATGGAAGAGAATAAGTAATGTACCTCAAATAAAGAAATTTGCAGGAATCACCTGATGTAAACCCTCTGATGTTGGGAAAATTAGATGGCAATCCGAAGTCATCATAGGTTTTTGACGAAGTATTGAAGATGAAATTACGAATTGTAATGACATCCATATCAATAGGACAGTATTCATTAGCACTATGTAACAATTATGAAATGAAAGGTTTTTTTAATATAAAAATGAAATGACTATTACATGAACAGATCTTCTTTATTAATTCTTACTGGAAAGAGTTAATTAAAATTGTAAGATTTTTGAAAAATATTTTCTTTTCTATTGCCAAAGAGAAACCTGCATACCAAATTTGGAAAGTTCAAAGATATGCTGCTCAAAACACTGAAGAAATTTTTAATCACCCGCGACATGTTGGAATTCACCAATTGAATGCAAGTTCAAAAACATAATTATATTAAAAACAAAAGAAATTCAATTAGAGTTAATAAATTCAAACAAAAGACAGCTTCAAATAATCGTATATTGAAACATTTGTTTACAAATTCCTTGAATAATGCACGTGTTTAAATTTTCTATCTGACAGAAGCATTAATTGAATTTTTATTATCGTTATACTTTCCAGAAAATTATTTCTGTTTGCTAATCAAATACAAGCAGCAGTTAAAAGCGTCAGAAAGGATTTTTCTTACTTTCTGAAATATTCAAAATATTTATTTTCAAAATCGTTTCCTCATCCCTTGGAAAATACAATTTTTATTTCTGAACGGCACGTGTCTTCAATCGATTACTTTCCTGAAAGATGGCATTCGGTGAGGTATCGTTTCATAAAGAAAGTCGTCGAGTGCTTTGACACAAGAGATGACACCTTGCGTGGTAACGCGAGTTTATTTATTTTAGGAATTAACTGCTTAATATTTATTGAAAAGCAGCTAATAAGCGACTTAACTGTATGATAATATGAGTTTCAATTTCGATTTAAATTTAAACTCGTTTCTCGGAGCCCTCACTGAAGCTCCTGCCGCAGCATATTCTTAACGGTATCGGCCACACACTTCCGCGCAACTGCTTGTCCTTCTTCCCTTCATCCGCTTTCACCCGTTAGACAGGTGCAATTGCGTGGAGGGTAAAGGCATAGTAAGATTTTTTGGGTCAAAAACGAGCAGCAGTGGTCTCCTTAAAAATATCTTGTATTCTGTCGAATGCAGGTGATTTTTGTTGTTATTTTAGAAGCGGTTTTCTCCAAACGATTGAAATGAAAATTCGACACGGAACTGCAATTGCAGTCACGAAGCCTCCACACGAGACGATATAAGTCGTTTTGTTTTGAATTAGCCAGAATAATCTGGTTGGTAGAGAGTTGGACTCGTATTCCTTAGATTGCGAATTTGAATCTCGCCGGCCGAAGATGCCCCGAGTGTGTGGTGACTGGTGTTTGTTAAATTTGTCGTGGTCACAAAGTCCTCCATATTGAGAGTAATACCACTGGGGGGCCTGGGTCAGAGGTCAGATCGTTCTCTGTTCCTAAATTACGATCTGTGGATGAATGAGTAAAAAAATTCTTGAATGAAGTCCGCACCATAAAAAGGGTTGTGACGTGTGTGTAGCTAAGTCGTACTCTTTACTTTATTTGGCGCTACTGAAAAACGAGAGACGCTCAATCGGTTTAAATCGCTGACAGGCCTGTCAGTGGGTTTAAAAAATTACCATAAGTAACAACAACAGTTTGGAATTATTGCGTGTATATGCATATCATTGTACACACAACCACACACTTAGCCCATCGGTGAATTTGGCTTAAAACATGATGATTCGTCTATTTTTTTTGGGCTCGAATTTTTTGATGACTGATTTCTATATATTTCGTATATGAGAGAGTAAAAAGGGATTTTTTATGTATGTTTAAACGCAATGTATATTACTTTTGCAATAAATTTTATAGTGTTTCTGCATATACTAAAACTCATAAGTTGAGTGAAAAATTAGAGATAAAATTCCATTGACCAGTCTTTTGGATACTTGAATATTAGTTAGATAATTGAATAAGTTAGCTCAGGCATCAACAAATTGTAGTAGTAAGTAGAAGCAAGGAATTAGCAAAAACGCTTTATCAATGCTTAATTACACCGTCAAAAAACTGTATAAATAAAATACATCATAACTTTAAAAATCTCAGTAGATTTTTTTCTCATTTTTAATAAGAATTCTGAATAACGAATTAATAAAATATGCAGCAATTGCTTACTTTTGGCGATCAGTTTGATCACATAGTTTAGGAAATATTTAGACTGTAAGTAATTTATCATATATTTTTAATAAATAATTTCAACTTATTATTTGATACAACTGAAAAATAAGAAAACAATCGAATCAGCTATGACAAATTTAAAAATGTACATTTAACGAAGTAAAAGTGAAGTGAAAATATTACTACGAATTTAAGGATTGGTAAAACACGCATTTGATTGTTTTGATAGGTACGTTTGACCTCTGGATTTTAATGAATTCCCAAGATGGTAAAATAAAAAAAAAGAAAGAAGAAAAAAAGGGTGGACGCAGACAGAAAATTTTGAAATTATGCCTAATTGAGTATTTCAAAGTACAAAGAAAACTATTTGTAAAAATAAAATTTGGGTTTTTTTTAGAAAAATGAAGGTATTTCTATAACATTTTGAATCTAGCAGTTAATGGAAAAAAACAAACTTGCGTACTAGCATATTTTCATCTTTATATCTTACAAATTAAAAACAAAACACTCAGTTTTGTCTCAGTATACAAATGAATTAAAGAGGGAGGAGAATCCCACAAGAAAATATTCAATTTGTATTCTACTTATAATTTGTTCATATTACGCAAGAATGATAATTTCAGCTAAATTTATTAACTTCTTAAATCTTTGATAAGAAACGAATTATACCTATTTAAATATTGTGTGACCCCAATATCCATACTCTTTCAAATGAATATTTTCTTACTTTTCATATTATCAAATACACATTTCAGTTCTGTGCCATACTTTATGCATTTCAGGGATCTGAAATTGCATTTCTTTACTTCAAACGTATACTTATTTATCTTTGCCTATTTCCAATTAGCGATAGCGGTCATCCTAAAACTGTCTCGTACACTTTTATAATAAAGGTTTTATCACTCTCATTCTCCCAGTTGCTTAAAATTGTGGACATTGGGTAAGGCCGAAAGTGCTTTGCAGAGATATTGAGTAAGGACATCTCATCCAGCAAGAATAATCTCTCCAAAACGTTCTCGCAGAATAACTGATAGAAGCGAATTCCTATTTTAGATCCGTCGCTTCCAACCGACTGAAAACTGAAATTGACACAGAACTGCAATTATAGTCATAAAATTACACACTAAATTTAATACATATATTAATGTTATTGCGCTTTTCTGTTATCGGGTCTACATACGTTTTGAAAGTTCAGCAGCAATTCGATTTCTTGATGGATTTTTTAAATATGATTGCTACCATATTTGTGTATGAAATTCCATCTTCCTATCTTTAAACTGTTGCAGATATATAAACGAATATGCTGAAGAGTCGGACGGATAGATTTCTTCAAAATTAATATCATTCAAAATTTGAAAGTAATCTACAAATGTATCGTAAAAAAACCATATACTAAATTTCATCCGCCTTGATAAATACTTTATTGAATTACCGTTTTCAAAAACACAGACGAAATAGATATGAATTTAAAAAATCCGAAATGAGAGATATCTGAAAACTAGAGATTTGTCAAAATCTCACGTTTATTACACTTTTTTAATACTTCGTATAAAAGTAAGTAGAAAAGGTTTCATTAATGATGGACGAAGTTATCAGTAAAAAAAATTCATTAATACGTTTTATATATACAGGGTATTAATATATGATTACGTAACTTAAGGAGAAATATAATTCTAACTAAAAATATATATAAATATGTAAATGTTTCTACTAATCTTTTTAAACCTTATTACTACAGCATTTTACAATGCAAATAAAAATGCTTATTTTGAAAAAAAAAACAAATAAAGATACATAAAAACTTCTTTTTCCAGATTATTTTTAGCGATCTATTATTTATGAGATTCATAAAATTTTTAACAAAATCCGTATTTTTATTGATTTTTATATTTCTTACCTACATTGTGTCCTTTTTAAAAATTTCTATCTTTAAAGAAATTAATATGTTAACGGATTAGAAATTATTACTCAACAGCTAAAAATAGGAAAAACGGCCTTCTTCGCCAATTAATTCCATTCTTCCAGACCCGAATCATCCGAAGAACCATAAGCGAATCTGTTGCATGTTAAATCTGCCGGGGACAATATCCCCCGCTGGTATGGTATGGATGTTTTGAGTTTGGTTCAAAATTATGAGATAAAAACATTGATCAATAAATTGAGTTCGATCATAGTTCTTTTCTCTTAATTAAAAACTGAAGTTCACAATTATAAATAAGGTTTCTGTTTATCCAGAAATTGCCGAGCGTCTAAACAGCAGATCCATGACCACCCTTTTTGATAAATAGAGGGTTGAGGTAAAATGACGGCCTTCCACTGCATTTGCAATAAGAGCACGTATCCTTGCGGAATAGTCGGAATTTATGGACGCGCGTCGGGTAGTCATCAGTTTTCGCCATTCTAGTCGCGGGCGTGACTAGGGTAAGGGATGTCTGCAAGGTGTTTCGAGGTATTCAATATCCGAATGCTTTTTGGCCAGACTTGGTGGCTAAGTGTGAAGATGTTTACTAATACTGAGGGAGAATGTGCTATGGTGCCTGTTGCTGGACTTTAGAAAAGAAGATTTAAACCATAACTATAAAATGTTACTACAAATATACTTCGGAAATTGAAAATGGGAATCTCGGAGTGATTTTATTAAAATTATATCCAAAATATTATTTAGTTTTTACCCCGATTGCATAAAAGAATGTTATGAAAGACATTATGACACAAGAATATTATGTCACAAGAACATGATTTACATAATCCTAACATGCGAAAAACAATCTTTTTTTTCTTAATTATCTCATTAATTATCGAATATTTTCCTTGAATTCTGGATTTTTCAGATATTATTTATGAATGCAGTACGAGACTATCCGACTAACTTAATACTTCTGACTATCCAGTTCGAGACTATCCGGCTTTTGTACTATCCAGTCTGATTTTCTATCAAAGTTTATCTAACATAACATCTCTTGTTTTTATAATTGAATTTTATGTAAAATATCTCTCAGAATTTCGTTAAACTTAATTTTTTCTTCCATTTAAAGAAAAAAAATTGTGCATGAACCTTCGTCTTATTAATGCAAGTGTGAAATATTTTACTAAGAGCTTAGATTTAAAAAAACATTTCGCTACGCCTGAATTATGCATAGGAAAAAAATATATATTTATAAAAATAGGCAATTATAAATAGAATATTTTAACGATGAAAATTTTGTAGCCAATTTTAGATTTTATTGCTTATTATCCTCCTATTCTTAACAAAAAAAACCCTTTAAGCTCTGGAATTTATTTTTTTATTTTTTAGTTAATTAATTATCATGTGAAAATATGTTTCGGTTTGAGGTTTTTGAAGCCTCAAATTGGGTGGATAGAAAATAAATGGCAGTAAAAAGTTATCGACCGAAAAAGTACAAAAAAAATTGGGGATCGACACGAAACAGTGAAGGGGAAGCATCGAAAACTATAAACACAAATTATATATATATAT
>JAOUZG010038391.1:559794-569920 GCA_026289955.1 Argiope argentata | reverse complement strand
ATATATATATATATATATATATATATAGCTTCAAACTGTATTTTTTTTACGAAAGAAAATCCTGGCCACGTCAAAAAAATTATAACTCGTTTGATTTTAACATGATTAAAAACCATTGTTTTTATAAATGTTTGCAATTGCGAAAGGTGAGTCATGGGTGAAATTTGTGATAGCACACGTAATTACTTTTTATTATTTTTCTGTTATAAAAAATGTATCTTACGTCTTTTATGAAGTTTTCTGTAAACATTTGAACTTACACATAAATAAACTTGTTTAGATTCAGTTGATAGAGGGAAATGTATAACCCGAATATCAAAGTTATATAGTGTCATTCATTATTTATATCTTTACTATTAAAAGTTCTTCAATTTTTAAAACAACTAAAAATTATCATCATTCATTCTATTTTAAATTTATTTCGCACTCTCTTTAATTGCATTGTAAAAAAAAATCTTAGTTTTCCTAAAACGCAATTTTAAAAAAAGCCTTTAGTATGATAAATTACGTATTAAAAACTAACATTTAATTAAGAAGAAATAAATTTAAGAAGGAAATAAATACAAGCAATAAAAATTTCAAGTTAAAGTTCCAATGTTATCAAGCTCTACAACTTTACATTAATATTAGTAATAATAAATTTTAGTTATAAAGATTTATAGTCAATACATAAGCTTAAATCAGCTAGGCAATCAAAAAATTTAAAACTTTGGGAAATACCCTTTTACTTTTACGAAATCGAAATCTATAGCTATAAAGTTCTAGCTTTAAAAGCCAATGGATAAACAAGATAATCGAAAGAATAAAATCGTCGGTGAATGTTTACTGTTTGAATAATATCCAATCAATTCCTTTTCGGTTCACTTGCTCGTTATCCAGCTCTACCAATACATTTGCAAATAAAATCATCTCAAAATAATGTTTTCGGTCAATCTTGTGTTTTGCATAATGTATTCGAATCCTTCTCTGAGATTTGAATGCATCGAAGCAGAAGAATGAGGCATTGAGAATCAACATCGATTCCATTTTCTATCATCATATTTTATGAAAATTATGCTATTATCTGGATGAATCTGAAATATTCACGGATGAAAAGTTGTGTTTATTGATATATATTGTTTTGAATGTTTGTATGAATAGTTTATATGTATCAAGCAATATCAGACGTGCTTTGAAGACACATTTAAAAATAAATTATCAAGAGTAATTTCAAAAATAAATTTATGCTATTTCTCAACTTTCGTTGAATTAGTTTAACTATTATATTCGTTTTACGAATAAGAATATTTGTTCAGCAAAAATACTGTCGATACATTCGAACATTGTTCAAACAATTTTAAATCGACATTAATATCAAGTTTTCATTATTTTGTACTAAACTACTCTTATTTACTGTGAGTTTTAAATTTATCTTTTTTCATTTTCTTTTGTTGATATTTTCTTCCTTACTATATAAGCAAAGAATATTTTTTTAGTAGATAACATAAAAATTTTGCGAATTTTTCCGCTGCTTACAAAAATTGTAAAATTTGGATTACTTAGAAGAACACATTACGTAAAAAACCACGTAATTTCCCTTTTGAAATATATTTTATTTCTATATCATCAGAGTCATTTCGATTTTTCGTTTTTTCCCAATCATTATTTCTTTTTCATTCCGTTTTTCTTTCACCAAGTATTAATTGTTTTATTGTTTCACGTCCTCGAATTTCGAATCACTTCAGTTTTCTCATTAAATGAAATACAATTTGGGAAAATAACACGAAAAATCGTTATCATTAAAGAATTTTTTTGAAAATGTTAGGTTGAAATGTAAACAATGTAGTTAACATTTTCCAATTTTTGATCTATAACTATTTTCTTTCAGAATAAAAGGAATCTTTCAGAATTAAAGTTTTAAGATTTAAGTCAGACTAATGAAACCGAAGATCAAATCAAAAACAAATAATTTGCTTTTTTCTTCCTGTTATAAGAAGTATATAAAAAGTATGGTAATAGTAAAAAAATTAGAGTACAAAATTTTTGACTGTTTATCAAAGATTCTAACAGAGAAAATGGAATATTGAATAAACTAAACGCCTTTCTACGAAGACATCCATAAAAACAGTAAATGAGAGAAACTGAATTTGAAGAAGCGGAGGAGAGAACGCGAACACGGAAAGAATATGGGTTAACAGAGCGTCATTTGACAGCATGCCAAAGCTGAATTGTTGGATATACAGCTTTGGCATCTCGAAATTCTGAAAATGAATAAATTTTTGTACTTTTTGGGACCAATTTATTCCAACCTTCTGATAAAGCTTTCCTTCTTGTTGATTAATATTCTGTCCTTTTTTTTCTGATTTATAACTTTTATTTATTTTCATTGAGCATCGAATTCAAAAATTAAAAATATATATATTCTATTCTCATATTTAAAATTGATGGAACTTTGAGTTCCTAATTGAAGCGCATTCCTTGTTTGTATGTGGAAATCAATGTATATTCAGATCAACAATTATTACAACAAATCAATGGAATCGTATTGATCTAACCAAAAACTTATCTGCAGAACATTTTCCAATTAAATTATTTAAAACTCCTCTCATATGCTGATGATCAACTACAAAAAAGATTATTTATAAAAAAATTTAATTAAAATTTTTAAAACCTATTTTTAACATATATGTTGAGATTACAAAAGAGAAACTTCAGTTCAAAATTAACTATTAGTGATATTTTTTTAATAAAATTCAAATGAATAGTAACAGAAATAAAAGAAATGTATTTCGTAAAGGATTTTCATTTATTTATGAGTCAGGACATAAAATAAATGAAACGAAAGTTAAATTATCAGGCTTAGAAACAGAATATGAAGTAAGGAACAATAAATATTTTAAGTGAAATATGATGACAAAATAAATAATAAGCCTATTAAATGGAAATGACCTGGCACAAGTTCAAATGCTTATTCGGATTTTTTTTCTTTCCTTTTGAAAAACGAAATAAGCCTACTGATTTTGCGGTTAAATTGCCTGTAAGTTCTACACTTTGTTTGAAAAATGCTGCATTTTCTTTTTCTAATCTCATTTCATCTTAATGTTTCTTTGGGAATTAATAGAAGTTTGTAGAACAGATATGGAATAACAAACATGAAATTATTCTGGAACTTTTCTTTGGTCTATTTAATAGGATTTCTAAATGCTGAATATATTCGAAAGTTTTTGATTTTGATATGAGCTAGAAAGTTTTTGATTTTAATATGATCGAATAATTGCAAAAAATTACTAGCGAATTACAAATGACTTATACTTGATAGCATGGTTTCGTACCCGCAATCCATTAACTATTAATATCAAAATAATGGAATATGTGAAGATATAAATTTAAATTCTGAAATCTGAAACTAAATACTTCGATTTCCTAAAACAGAATTTGTGTGATGAATAATAAACATTTCCTTTACTTGATTAAACATAGCAACTTGATAACGAAAAAATAACAGTTTATGGACTACATTTGTTAATTATTTGGTTGATAAACTTGCATAAAAACCAAATCTAGACATGAAATTTCACGAAAAATAATTGCAATAATATTAAAAGATTCTTGAAATTGGTTAAAAAAATAAGACGGCAACAGCACTATACGAAAAAAAAAATAATACAGCATCCCTATAGGAGTAAAACTGCAGCAGCGCTGTGCCAGTGGGACGGCAAAAGCATGCACAATGAAAAGAAAAAGACGATAAGATGGAGAAAAAAATTAAGGAAGTAGAGAGACAAAAGATCATATAAGGAAGAAAGGGCTTCAAGTATCCTGCACATTTGTAAAATTAGTTGGGTAAACTTCACTTAATAAATAAGTGATGCTTTAGAGCCTTACCGAATTCACATCAGTTTTAAAACACTCTTGTAAGCAGATGGATATTCGAAGCTATAAATTTTCGCACTAAGTCTTCAAGTAAAACTCAATGTTCATTAAGATTCACACATTTCATGCGTTCATATGCCTGATATTAAATGTTGTTTACTTTTGTTTTGCTTTTAATTTAAGAGGGAAAATAAATAAAATAATCTTGAAAACACGTAACACAGACATATCCCATTCAGGTATGAAGTGTCTTTTTGATATTAATAATTAATATGTACAAGGGCAGGAGTGGAAAAAAGATATTTAGATATATTCATTGTGATCGATTTATCTTTTCTCATGACTTTCTTACATTAATAAAATTGTAACAGTTATTAAATTTATTTACCGCTATTCTTTTATTTTCCAATTGCATTTATTTTACATTTATATAACTTAAATTTTCAGCATTATATAATTGCCCCCTAAATCTCCACATAGTACAAGTAAATATCTCAAAGATATCTCTAAAAATCAACATGAAAATTCTAAACATATAATCCGGACAAATTCATTATCCCTTCATCCGTGAAGTCATTTTACTTCTCTGCCTGTTTAATAATTAATTTTTTAAGCAAATTCAAGTATTGTAATTTCCAAAGAAAGGCGTGTAATAAGGTTATGGATATTTTATATAGAGTAATTTTAAAAATCGTTTCTTTTGTTGAAAATCTTGTTCAAAATATCACAAGAGAATAATTTTTGAAAATATTTCATACTCATTCATTTAATTTTTTTTTCTATTAACTTCCTGGTATTATTTTTTTTATTATAGAATTATGAATTCTCAATGGCTTTAACTATTTTTATTACTTATAATTTCCAGTCTATTTTATTGCATTTTAAATTAATACTCATGGTACCATCTAGTAATTCATGTCAACATTCTCTAAAATTTGTTATCAGCATTATTAAAGAATGTATTGTGGAAAAGAATTCATGTTCGAATTCCTACACCGTACCTACAAAATTATGCCTTAAAAAATTGTATTTATTACATTTATTTTATTTAACTTTTTCACGAGACTTGATTGATTGACTAATTGTTGCTAAAACCATTTTTGGCAGATAAATAGCAGAGCATATTATGATTCATTTGGCAAAAATTTATTTAATTATGCATTAATTATGCAAGTTTTTTCTTGTTATTCAACGAAGTAGTAGTAGTAATAATATATTATACGGTAGTGTGTAATGCTAGTAATGTATTCGTAATTACTAACATTCTTATGAGTCTGGTAAAATGTTTTTGACAAAAACAAAGCGTCCAAAATGTTTTCCACAGTTTTAGCAAAAACATCCAGTCAGTTTGGTTTTACATTCAGCCAGTTTTAAAGCAGTCAATAGACAGACACAGTTAGTAGCATGCGAAGAAAGGCTGAAAAATGCAGATGAGTCCATAGCAAATACTTGTCCGACGAGATAACAACATGCCGCTGTATTGTATTTGTGCATGCATTTGTAGAATTTTGCATGGTGTTTTTTGGTCATTTATCATCGATTATTTCCGACATTTTTTTTGTTCTTTTTGATAAAAGCTTGTTTTTTCAAATTTAGTAATTTTTTTTCTATGGTTTCCTAAAGCTAGGAATGGTGACATTTTTTCCATGCTCAGACTAATATTCATCATTTTAATGCGATATACAGCGAAAAAGAAGAATTCAGGGACATTAAAACGGCAATTTTTAGCCAAGGCTGCAATGTATCAATCTATCTAAAATTGTGACAAATGTATATCAGTCTTTGTCTACACATGCGCTATCTACTGGCCGTTTTATAACTGGAAGATTATAAAACAAGCTACAGATTAATATAATTTTCTGTTACTTTCCATGTCACGGGAGATAAAATTATTTCTTTTTCAATTGAATAATTACTTATCCAAATGAAAAGAATCTCAAAATAATTCAGTCAGTTTTATTTTGAACCATTTATATATGTTACTTTTGTCTTCAAATCCATGAAATTTATCCATTCAGTTTCGAAAAAAAACCTTTTACGAAGATAATGACTGAAATGCAATTAAATTCTTTAAAAAAATTTCGGTTGACCATTAAGATTGCCGATTAGACACATCCTGAATTACTTAGGATTTCCCCTCTTTTACTTACTCAGAATACTCAAAACGCATTACCATTAGTTCTGTAATAAAGTCATTACAATATAATGTTAATTCGCGAACACTTTTTAAATTAAAAATTACAAAAGAAAACCCATGTTCTCTTGGTATGATTTTCTGTTTTGCTGTATAAGATTTTAAATCGCGTTGCTATGAAAACATTGAAAAAAATCATATCTAAATATTAAATGTTTCAGATCATTTCTTCAGTGCATTATTACTTATATTTAAATCAATCTTTTATGAACATTAGAGGCTAAAAAGATCATTGTTTGCAAAACAACTGGGTTATAGCATATTACTAATATTATTTAACAAAGCTGTATGGAAATGCTGATTGAACTTGAATAACCCAATTAAACATCAACATATTTAATAACACGTACGTTGTTACATATTTACTAATATAAAATTTTGAACAAATATCTTCTGAAGTAAATAAAGAAATTTGATTTTATCAGAAAAACGAAGTTTGGAAAGAAATTAATTTCAAAGAATTAATAAATAAGAAATTTGAGAAGAATAAACGAGATTTCTAAAGATAATGTTTCATTTGAAAAAAATTATTCAGCTCCAAATTAAAAGTGTTTTATTAAAATGTGTTTCATCAATTACAACGACAGAATATTTTATCTAAAATCTGAAGCATTGTTGAAGATTAATATATCTTGTATATACGAACATCATAAAAGGGTAATTAATTAATATCATTTGTTGCATTGCACAATTCTAATATGATATGTAAACTATATCAGTATAGAAAATATCGTTGAAGGTTATTTACATAATTCATGTCTTAAACTGGCTAAATAAAAAAGAAGCTAAATTTAATCATTTAACATAGCAAAAATCAGAACAGGAAAATTTTGGCACAATTTAATAATAATGGGCTCTTTATCTATTTTAAATTCAAAATCTTTCAGAACCTCACGTATTTGTGATTTGGTTGTTCAAATACCGATTTAAATTAACAGAAAGACAGCTGCCTATATATTTTATTCATTGTTTTAATTTTCTCAAATGACAATGTGCAATTTTGTTATAATAAGCAGAATAGTCATGCAGCAATTCTTAAATAAATAACCCTTTATAAAATTTCATTCCAATATATATTTCTGAATCTTATAGATAATCTTTGAAATTAAAATTTGTTAAAAAAATTTCATATAAATAGCCAACAGAATATTTTGCTGGTATCTTAATTTGGATTGAAATTTCATAATAAGAAATATGCATTTCTAAATAAATTCAATTTTAAACCAAATTTGTTTTTTTTTAGATAATTACTTTTAAAAGTTTAACGCTATTTTTCAACACTATGAAAGAGGGTTTACCGGAACAAACTTTAAAAATAAAATGATAGGCTACAAAATGTTTTACTATTTCTGTTTTTAGTATAGACCCCTTTTTTTATTCCCAAATAAATATTTTATTCATTTTCCTGAAATGCAGCATTTCTACCAAATGTTGCCATTTAGCCCCCATCAACCTATTTTCCGGAATGAATCATGCAACATTTTATTCCCTGGAAATTGAGGCGAAGCAATTAGTCACCTTTTCTCTTCTGACGACAGCATTAATTGAGAGATCTTTATCAATCAACGTCCATTTAAGCCCGAGTCCCTACCGAGGAAATGACTCATGATATCTGGGTGCGGTCCACAGAAAAATCATTTTCTGGAAGCGAACGTGATCATTTTGAACAAAAACTAACTAGATCTTTGTCTCCAAGGATTAAATGCTGCTTGCGCGCACTGAATTTTAACTTCCAACATAGGAAATAAATGCTTATAGTGAATCCGGTGCCTCATTTTGGTATCTACTCTACAGTGCCAAAACTTGAACCAGTATTTAATTTACTGCAAATAATGGTGAAGAGTATTGCAATGGGGTAATGCCTCCCTGGTCATTTTTAGCGCGGATATAATGGGGCATAAAGGAGTTAGAAGAATTGAAAGGACAAACAATGAATAAATAAGCAACATTATATGTATTTCAAAATATTTTTTTGTAAATTTAGTTTTTTTGAATACCAGGTAGTAACTCCACTACCATAGGGGTTATTGCAAATGAAGTGGGTATCTTCATTGTGTATGTATGGGTGGGAATCTTAGTTGGCATTTCTGACTTACACGAAAAGTTTCGTTATATCATAGAAGATATACCATAAATGAGTATTCCAAATTGCTAGACTTTTAAAAGAAAACAAAATAAACCTTGTTCGTCATCAGAAACTAAAAATAACAATACGAATTTAAATTCATTCCAGTTATAAATGTGCACTGTAAAGCTGTGTTCACACGTGACCAACTATTGGGCACAATGTAAGGCCACGCTTACCACAGGAAAATCTCATGACCCCAACCGGGTGAGATAAATGGCTGCCTCATCCTAACAACTATTTACCACTGTCCCATTGGAATCACGTGATCTTCTTGAAGAAGGCAGGTTCTTGTGTTGCGCTCAATAGTTGGCCTCGTGCGAACACTGCTCAAGCCCTTTCTTTTAAAAGAAAGGATCGTTGATGAATATACATAACACACATACTCTCTCTCTCTCTCTCTCACACACACACACACACACATTATATATATATATATATATATATATATATATATAATATATATATATATATATATATAATATGAATTCGAATATTATGGCACGTCTTAAGTGTAAATTACGATGATCTTATAGAAACCATGTATTTAATATAAAATTCAGATTCATTTATTTACGTTCATATGAAAAATAAATAAATAAAATCTAAAAGAAAGTGTTAATTGGGACTTAAAATAAATTTTATGGTTACGAGCTTAAAAACCGAAGATATTGATTGTTGTATTCCGCCCGCATTAGCGAAAACTGAAGTGAAACTAAAATTTATATACTACCCGTAGAATATGTGATGAAAATATTTTGAATAAATGACAGAAATAATAATGTTAATGTTAGTAATTAACTTAATATATAGCCTGTAAATCAAAAAGCCATTATTTATTTCTGCAATCATAATTGTGATGCAAGTTAAACAAGGCCGAATTCTACAAATCTCCTTGAATTTAAATTAAAATCTTTTAACCAATCTAGATGTCTCTCTCTCTCTTAACACAAGTTCGTTAACTGAATGAACAAGTCAATTTGTGGAACTGCCTTTTATTGGTTCAATAGCACTCATTTCTAGACAAATAATGGCGATGATTTATTAATATAAAATAAAAAGAAATTTCATTGGAAGAAAATGAACTATATAAGGAAAAAGATCTTATTTTCACTCCCGAATCTTGATCAGAAATCGTACAACGCACGAACCTTATCGTATTTCTCAGTAGAAAAATCAAACATTCTGAAAGTGTTCCTATGTTTAAGATCGATCTTTGCATACTTTTAAACATCCTCTCTCTCATCCTTTTTCTTATCCCATGCTGAAAGTTTCGCCGAGGGCATTCGAATATTGAATAGCCTCCACCATCGTGACGGCATCCCCTACCACCCTCACAATCGTGGTCGGAATGACAAAAACTAATGACTAGACGACGCGCGTCCATAAATTCCGACTCTCCCGCAGAGCTACGTGCTTCAGTTGCAAATATCGCGGGGTGGTGCGTGCCTGGTCGACATTTCGGCGAAAACCGTCATGAATCATGATCCGGTCGGGGCCATAGATCCACGTGGTCACAATCTGGACACTCGTGCTTTGTGGGTAAACAAAAGATTTATTGGGCAAAAGGAAAACGCAGTAATAGACGGGGGAAAGAATGATTGCACTTAATTTATTGGTAGTTTGATGTTTTCAGAACAATAAATTAGTTATATGCCGCGATTTTAATCACGCCAGAACATATTGTTTTGCTTTGGAGGTTTTGATGTATCCGAAATTTAAGGGCAAAACATATTTTTACCTGCTTTTACCAGTATTCCTTTATTATTACGTATGTCTCTTTGACAGCAGATGCTTTTTTAAAAGACTTAGTATTATAACAACGCAGCTGTTATTTCATCTCAAAATTGGTCAAGCTACGAAACTTTTTTCGCCAACTAGAACAATAAAAACTGAAAGTTAACAATTTATATATATATATATATATATATATATATATATATATATATAGAGAG
>JAOUZG010038391.1:533603-559694 GCA_026289955.1 Argiope argentata | reverse complement strand
AGAGAGAGAGAGAGAGAGAGAGAGGAATAAACACCCATAAAGAAGCCTCGTGATTTCAAACCGCTTTACATAGGTTAATGACTTACAGAATAGTAATGTTCTCACATGAAAATCTGAAATTAACGATCGAAGATTTCATTTTATTTTCTATTTGATCTTGCAATTGGGACTATAACCCTTGTTAAATTATTTTCATTCTGGTAAATTTTATGCAGTAAACACACTTTATTGTGTTAAATGATCATTATTTTTGACCTGATATAAGAGGTTTAATAAATTTTAAATTCCGTGCAATTTCTTCTATTTTTTTCTACCGCACACAAAGTATAGAGAATATACTGTAAACTACAAAAAAAAATTCAAATTAGAAGTTTGACGACTTCCCACATTTTTTGATTTAAAAAAAACTACTTATTTTTAGTATTATGTCTGTTTGCTTGTAACAAAGATATCTCAAACGATCTGAGCTAGACGTATGGAATTTAGTATGTCTTTACACCAAATTGGTGGATTTCTATAAAATTTCGTACAAATTCAGAGGAAGTGTGTTCTATCTGGCTATTCAAAAATTAGTCAACTAAAAACTAATAATGCATAATAGTTATAAAACCAATAGATCTAGATAAAGGGAAATCGGAACAGAGCTTTACCATCTGTAATGCACAAATTTAACACATTTTCCAGCATAAATCCATAGGTTTAATTGTTGTTTTATCTTAATACTCTTTTAGTCAATTTTTTTCAAGCAATAACTCGTCAAGCAGCACACATTGTTTCAGTTGAAACCTCCTCTACAAAAGAAAATTAAAATTTAGATTTTTATGCTAAACTTCGCGTGTTTGTTTTTCTTTTAAATAGAGTATATAGAAAAAAATTTGTTATTATTAAAAATTCGAAATAGATATTTTGTTGAATCCTTAGATTACAGATATCGCTTATTTCCAAAAACACATTTCTTAAAAATGTCCAGCTCCCTGTCTGGGACAAAAATAATTCAAAAACTTTTTCAGCTAAATGGGGGAAGATTGTGATATGCTCTTTCCATCGAATTATTTCTATCAAATATTCAGCAAAATCTATTCAGAATAAGTTTAGCTGTTCGATTTTTTAAATATAAATAACATTAAATACAAAATAAAAAGAACCAGAAGAATAAAATTCAGTACAAAAATCTAACTTCTGTAGAGTATACACCTTCCAATGTTTAGCAAAATTCAACAAGGGTTAGACCGTTTGTTGATCTGTACTTTCATAACCATGTAAAAGGAATAAAGATAAAAACGCAAGGACTTAAAAATATCAAATTTATGTGATTTTTATAGTGTAATTCTCTGTCGAATTTGAATTTCAATCGTTTCAGAAAAACAGGTCTCTAGCACAAATTATAATTTCGAATACTCTTCACCGCATGCCGAAGATTACTTGCCAAAACACTTTCCAAGGTTTACACGATACATTCAATAAAATTACTAAATTCACAGCAAATGCTAATGTTTCGTAGTTATTGTAGACTACGAGGCATGAAGTAACCTACCTTACTCAAGAACCACAATTTATTTCGAGGGAATAACGTCCTTATTATAGAGTTAGCCTGAAATAGTTGTTGAGAAGTTCGTTCTTTTCCCCTTTATATATATATATATATATATATATATATATATATATATATATATATATATATATAAAGTCTTATTCAAATTTTCCATCGTTAATAAAATACTTTTTATTCATCCACTCAAATTCAAGTAAACGTTTTTAAACACGTAGGAGATTACATTTGAGGTTAATACAGTTTTTTAGAATACTATTTCATTAACTTTTTATTTATTAATTAAAAACTAACTTTCTCGCATTTATAATAGTTCTTTATAATAGTTGTGATTGTTAGAATGGGATAGTCTGTTTGGTATGGAGTTGAATTCGCATCCCTTGTGCTGCAAATTCGAAGAGGGCCCCAAAGTTCTCTATTTCATGAGTTATACCACTGAGAGTACTGAGCCAAAGGTGATCGTTATTCGGGTGCCAATGGGGCCATACTCTCGGAAGCTGCTGCACTCCTCTTTCCGTTGGCAAGCGGAACACGAGAAAAACAATTGTAATTATTTAATAAAAAGTAACCAAAATAAAAAATTTCCTAACTTCCTAAATTTTTCCTAATATCCAAAGTAAGAATACGTTTAAAAAATGGGTTTTTTTATATTACTTGTTCCTGGTGACGTCCGTTTGGAGAGCCTTTCAACAATTAACAAAGACTTACAAGCTTAACAAGTCACTTAGATATACAGGGTGTCCGAGAAATCTTTGACTCATTTCAAAAATTCGGTAAAAAAAATAATAAACGAGATAGAAAGTAAAATTAAATTACATTTATTACCTCAAATAGTGAAGTTTTTTTTAACGTATGAATACACCTCGATGTGGGCCCCTGATTTTCGGGGGCTACGAGCAAATGACTGATGAATTCTATCTACGACACTTCTGTGTCGACCCAGGACACTCCCAATTTCCAAAAACTTATTTTCCCATGCAATAATGCTGTTACGATATATAGTGTCTTTTCCCATATTTCGTACAGAAATCACGTTGAACTTGAGTCACAGATTTCGATTCGAAAAACCACATAACACAAAACGCGCGCTCACTTGGAGAAGCCATTTTCTAAATAACTCTTTCTGACGTTTCAGTACCGCAGTCTCCCGGCAGTTTTGCATTAAAAAAACTTTACTATATGAGGTAATAAATGTAATTTAATTTTACTTTCTATCTCGTTTATTTTTTTACCGAATTTTTGAAATGTGTCAAAGACTTCTCGGACACCCTGTATTTCTTCAGCTACGAGAAGTTGATAAAAATTCAGCAATATATTGTAAGTAGATATTTAATCGGCAGAAAATTCACAAATATTTTTTTGCTATAATAAAATCTCCTAGATGGTACATAAACTTCAGTGGCCAAGAGATACATGAATACAAATTATCAATTAATTTCACAATGTCAGCGCTGTTTAATCAATCCTTTCTGATTCAATCAGTCCTTGCGATTACATTTCCAAACAAAACTCCCACTTGTAAAACTAGTAATTGTGCTTCAAGTCATTCTTCTATTTTATATAATGGAAGCAAATCATTCATTCAATGCCGATTGTTAGAGTGCTTTGATACAGAAAACTGAATGTTTAAAATATCTATTTTGGTATTTATAGGCATAAAAGTGAGAGTCATTCAACATTTTGTCATCATTTCAATGAAAGTGAGGTTCGTAAGTACTATAATGTGAAATATCCATGGAGAAAATGTTATTACGATCATTTCAGTATATTGCTTTAAATATTTATATAAATGGTCATAGAATTTACAGGTCATACAAATACAATTTAGATTTCGTTATGATTACTCTTCAGAAATATAAACTATTCACACAATTTTAGTGTGAAAAAATATTTAGTTTTATTAATTCATGCAAATTAATTTGAGTAGGAAAATATATTCAAAATGCATTTTCGGCTAAATTTATTCTGTTGATTCCAATGTTCCTTATAAATTTGTGTGCATGTTTTTCAATATTTTTTCTTGATTTTTTTTGGAAATTTTCGGTATTAAGGTTGTAAATTCCAAATTCTTTTGTCTCTCGTACTTTATTCTAAAATGATGCAAAGCATTTTGAACTTTCCGTTGTGAATAATTAGCTTTGGTAAATTAGTTATGTTTAAACGGTATCATATTTGACATTTAAGACAATAACTGTAGCTATCATGCAAATATAAGAATTAAGAGAGGATATAAATAAATAAAACTATGTTTGTACTGCTAGTGGTGGTTCTCATGATCTATAATGACCATTTATATATTTATTGTTTTTTTTTCACCATTCCTGTAGATAATTCATCTTAATTTGTTTTTTTTATTCCCTCTTAATAAATTGTTTGATTTAAACTTTTAATTTGTCGGACAGTATCTTTAGAGACTTTTATCAGTCAGCATTCCACTGCAGTCATTCTCATGACAAATGGCCGAATTCCTAGTAGTTATATATCTCTTTAACAATTTTTAATATTTCTAACTCATCTAAGAAATTTTTTTATAGTTAGATCTTATAATCTGAACATATTCATTTGATTTAAAATATATCTTAACTCTTGGAATTCA
Source organism: Argiope argentata (assembly GCA_026289955.1). Lineage (NCBI taxonomy): Eukaryota > Metazoa > Arthropoda > Arachnida > Araneae > Araneidae > Argiope > Argiope argentata. The sequence goes on along the minus strand of JAOUZG010038391.1, from coordinate 555,549 downwards.
TTTTATTTTTAAAAAATGTGTGTTGCTGATAGAACTATTAAGATATTTTACATTAACGAAAAATACTTTAATCTACTTTCTTACATGAGATTGTCGTAATTTTTACTATGCTGAGAGATATTATTGTAATTATATATTTTGCAATTAAGAAGTCTTAGTAATTATTTATTCAAAAATTTTAATTTTGCTTCAAACAATGTTTTGTTTTCCTAATTTGGGGAATTCGTGCTCCATAATAATAAAAATAGTTTTATTAAAGAAAACGATAAAGTTAAGTAAGAAATAAATCACTCTTTTTTATATAATATTTATTTATAAATATTACATTTGCATTTTTTTATATTTTAGCCGTGATAAATTCAAATAAGAACTGTATTTCACCTAGAATAAAACTTTAATAATCATTAAGAATTCAACTAGTAAATTGATGTGATTCGCATAAGACATCAGTAAAATATGCAATGTCATCAGAAATTTATTTGTAAGAATAACTTAAATAAATTATCTATAAATCATTTCGAAAAATATCCATATCTAAGAACTTAAACAAATATACATTTATAAGAACTTTCGAAGAGATTATTAGTAGAAATTCATCCAACAACCTCCTAGAACACAAGAAAAAAAGAGAAGCAGTAGCATCATACAATATATGTTTTTTGTTTACTAAAAATTAGAGCAATCACATTCAGTAATAAAAGTGTTTCATTTGAAAAAAATAATAAAATTAAATATTAAATACACCCCTCTTTTCCGTGTATTAATAAGAATTCATTTGCCGTTTTCAACACATTTTTTGTCGTGATAAATTCAATTTCAGAAATGTAAATCGTCTAGAATGGAAATTTAATAAGCATTTAGAATTCAGCTGATAAATGTGGGCAACTAGCGTAAGACTAATTATCAGTCAAATATACAATGTCATCTGAAATTTATTTGTAATGATAACTTAAATAAATTATCTATAAAGCACCCATTCTAAAAGCATCCATTTCTACGAACTTTCAAACGAGTTCATAGTATAAATTCATCTAACTACGTCATGGGGTTCAAAGCAGAATTATTCACAAGACACTTTCAGCATTTCTCATGATAAAAATCCCTCTCGCTATAAGATTTGGCATCATAATTATCCACCGTAGCTATACTGAATACACGCTAAAAAACTGCATATTCATCGTTCACTTCCGTAGATATGAATTCAAATATGCACGTAGCATTCAATCCTTGGAAATAAGTTCTCGTTAGTTATTGATGAAAAGATTCACGTTCTTCACCAGAAAATTAACTTTTGGAACCTCAACCAAATATCATGCATGATTTCCCCGATTGACTTGGAAACAGAGCGTTAAAGATCTCAGTGAATGCTGTCATCAGACGAGAAAAGTTGGAACAATTACTCTGCCATAATTTTTCGGAAGTCTTTTGTTTCGCGTATCTTTAAAAATGCCAGTTGTGCAATATATATATATATATATATATATATATATATATATATATATATATATATATATATTAGATAATAAAAATGATACATTTTTAGGCATATTTTTAAAATGACGAGAAGTTTCAGTGAGCACATTAGAAGAATTTTAAAAGGAGGTGGTCAGTTAGCATGACAGTTCGGAAGACTGTTTGCAAATAAGGCCATTGGAGACGAGAATAAAATTATCCCAAAAGACACAACAGAGGAACCCTAGTGCCACACAGATATCGTACAATATTGATCAATATTCGCAGTATTATTTAATATTGGGGAAAATTGTTTGATATCATATAATATCACGCAATATTATACAACATTATGCTACAGGATGAGCTACCTGGGAATCTGTTGAATATAAGGTTGACTAAATGAGACTCAAAGTAGCTCTTTAAGTTATAGGTAATAATAATAAAAAAGATTTTTATGAAATTATAAATGGATTTGCAATAAAAAAATTAGGCCATGTTAATGCTAAAAAATGCTATTTTAAAATCATGAAATGTAAAAAGTGAGTCATTATTGATACAACTTATTGCTTCACAGAAAATAATTCCGCGGGGGCTCGATGGTAAAGTTTCATCTTCGGAGCCGGAATTTTTCAGGTTTGAAACCCGATTAAGAACCATCGTGTACGCGTATTTGGTGCGCGTTATATCTGTTAGAGCCAAATATTCTCCCATTGTTGTGCTGTGAAAGTTTGGAAAGGGGTGCCAGGTAACATGTCGTCCTCGTTATCTGACCGTAGTTCAAAATTACGAGGTCACTTCCCCCCAAATAGCCTTAGTGTTGCTTTAAAGAAAACGAAACGTTGATATAACTGAACTTAAATTATAGAAGGAAAAGCCTGACGATTATAATGAGATTAAAAGGAATATAAATGTGAAAATGAAAAGGTTTACTAGGGGAAAAAATGGATAAAGTTTGAAGATTAAATCAGTGATTATTTTTCGTGAAGAATCCAACAATAGTCCATCTCTTAACTCCTAGTATACTACATTCCGGAGAAATTGAAGTTTCAAAAAACGAAACAGCAAAATAATAATGATTATTATAATCAAGGAAAAAAACCACTATCGCAAATAATGAAAATTATAAATTCAAACTCTAATAAATTTAGAAAAGCTAGAACCTAACATAGAAATGGAGAAATATCAGAATTAATAATTTAAAGTATCCAATAACAAAATTAGATAAACACCCATGATTAAGAAAACACATAAAAGAATTTAACACGAATTATCGAAAGTCTCAGAGCAATGACAAAACAGGAGGTGGGACTTTAAAGTAACTTTAAAAAAACGTAAGTATAAACGCATATTGAAGTAACATAAAAAATGAAAAATACATGAAAATAAAATAAGAAAAAACATTTCATATATAAAAAACAAATAAAATTTGAATAATATATTTTTAATAGTTATTGTAATAGTTTCTTTCTTTAATTTTTCATCTGCTTATTTTTGGGACTTTCTTGCATTTTCTTGCTGACAATTTTTAAATATATTTTACAACGGTATTTTTCATTGTTTTAAAAATATTTGCAAACGATATGAAATTCGTTGTTTGTGTCCATCTTGCTGATATATAATTAAGAGAAAATTAAAAAGATAAAAAGATAAAAAGCATTGACTAATGAAGCCTATTCATTTTCATGCTGCTGCGTTTTAGATTAGATATATATATAATATGAGAGTCTACTTAAAATTCTAGAAATTTACACACTTTTAAACTGTACGTTATTTTTTTTTTACTATCACATGCTTTGTTTCTTTATAAAGCGTTAATCTATTTCAGGATTTTAACACCATCTCATGAGTCATAAGAAAGAAAAACATTTTGAATCTAAGCTTCTTTTATTTATTGTTTTCATCCTCTTTTTAACTGTTAAAATATCATATATGAAATTAACTTTCAAGCATCTATTTTATTGTAAACATATTTTTAAATCTGTTTAAAGCATTGTAACGACGAAGCTATTTTAAGTAGCATTTAAGTTTGTTTATTTACTTTGAAGTAAGGTTACTGAAGATGAATGAAATATATTATTTTTATAAATATATAAGAAGTGAATAATCGAACTGAAAAACTTTTTTAAATTTTAATGTAGCCCTTTCCTCTTTACTTAATATATTTTGGCTAGAAGCATTTCCACAGGGACGGACTTTATCGCGATTTTCTCTAAAAATTTTGAAATTTACAAATTGTTTTACAATTCGGAATGTTCCAGGGTATTTCTATCAAAATTCTGTCTTTTTGTGTTTCAGCTGACTGCGTGGTTAACAAGTACAATTGCTTGGGAAAAGCGGGTTTTTTTTTTCAGGATGCGAATTCCAGAGATTGTATTCTAACATAAATATTTAGCATATGAAGGCAAATATTTTTTCGGGGGGGGGGGGTAGAACATAACGTTATAAAGTGGAACTGAAAACAACAAAGAGGGAAATTAAGGAAAAAAATATCAGAGTACTACTGATTGTAGGAAATAGAGATAGTTCGTTATATTTCCAAATCCGGTGCATTTTCACGTTATTGTAGTTTGGTGCACTTATCATTACATTAATATTCTAGTTTTGTAATCGTTCACAAAACATATTTGTTATTCTTGTTTAAAAGTTTAAATTTAAATTCATGTTAAGGATTTCGCATGTTAAAACCTTTGTAAAAAATTTCTAAAGTTCGGTTCAGTGTTGCAAGCAAACGGCTCGGGAAAGAAAAGAGATCATATCATTAACACAAACATTTTCGCCATCGAAGTCTCAAACGAAATTCTCTCCTTCTCAGGTGAGGAGTTCAATTTTTATACTGGCGAGAGCGCCATCTATAGGCAGTTTCTAAATTTTCCACAACTTATTTTCGCAGGATTCGCAGATATAAAAACCTTATTTTTGTTTTATATCGTAATTCTTTCATTTATTTATTTTGATTTGCATATGTTCTTTACATTCTGTGCATAAACATTTCTGATGTTGATCAGTTAAACATGATATAATAAAGCTGTTTAAAAAATAAAAGTGCACCTTTTCCGCTTTAAAATCTAACAGACACTGAACAAAAGTCTTTCTTGTTTCCAATTACAAAAGACATCATATGATTAAATGTGGCGAAATAATCAAAATCGCTTGTATTTGAAGGAACACTGGTTGAAATTAATTTGAATTCAGATATAACGTCATCCCCACAATATGCCGAATTATAAAGCTGTGTTATTCTAATTGTCCTGAGTGTGCTCTGAACTTTTGTACAAGAAAAAATGTTTATATGAACTGTTCTGCCAGATACTTGTTTTTTGAAATTGTTATGGAAATTCAAATTGCGCTAAAACTCGGACGGATTCGTCTGTAATGGGTGTGTGGTGACACACAATCAAAAGGCCTTAGTAACAAATAAGGGTATATATTAACACGAAGACACGGTTATATAGACGATAAATACACGGCCAAGAATTACACAGCAGCAAATACAACACACAGAAGCCCATAAGTTGTTGTTACGAATGGCACTTGTCATTGGACAAGCGCGCTGACGGCTGTTAGTGATTTTAAGCCAAAAGACCGTCTCTTGTTTTTGAAGTAACGCCAACTAGGCCCAAGTTTACGAATTAGCTACACACTCATCACATTCGCATTCATAGCCCCTTATTGAGGGAGGGGATATTCACTCGCCCATTTTCTTACTAGCACTCGAACCCAGGGCGCCCAGATCACGATAAAGACGCGCTTCCTCTGTGACAGGGCCAATAACTAGTAATGGGCAGAAAACATCCACCAAACTCAGCAGGAAGGGAGAATCCTCTTAACTATTCTCTTATGTCGCTCTAAACGCCTGCTATTCCCTACTATCTCCTCTTTTCAGCTGTATCCAACTGCTGTTTCAATACTATAAAGCTCACTACTGAACGCTCGACTCAATGCTGCTTCAACACTAATCTCAAAGATTCTGTGCACGGCTCAATTCTCAACTCAGAAATCGTTTGAATTCCTGTAAATGCCAGGGCTTATCTGGATTAATGATGTCGTTGGTTATCTATACGATTGACTGTATGACTGATTTCGGCTTGCACTTCCGATCTTTTATAGCTTCTTCAGAAAATGTTCCCGGCATTTAGTAGGTATATCGCGAAATTTTTGAAGATTCCTATATCAACCCTTTCGTCATCAAAGCCACCAAATTTTCTCCCACTCCGGGGGTTATTGGGAATTTTAAGAGATTGAGCAGAATTTTTCTCCCTTAGTTTGAAATAATGGGAAAAATACTACGATGAAATACTTGATGAAACAATAGAAACAATATGAATTTTAAGCACAACAGTATAATATATTAGGTTAAATTAACCTAAAATATATTTTTAAAAATTCACTACTCAGAAAAAGCTTGCATAAAAAAGATGCATAATTAAATCGCTATGTTTAAAAATATATGTTTTTGAATTTTAAGAAAATATAAAAATTGCATTTTTGCTGTAATATTTTCTAAAGTCGTGGTTGACAGAGGCCAAATTTTTTTTTTACTCTTTAATTTTCAAATTTTAAATAAAATTTTGAAAAGGGGTTTCACTTCTACTATTTTTATTATAAAACTTGTCACATTCAAATTGAAAACTCGACTATTATTTTCTTCCTGTAATTTGAAATTATTTAAATGCACGCAAATTAAAGTAAAATAGCTTAAAGGAAACTAATGGAAAAAATGAAGGTGTAGAATTATTTATAGTCAAAATTATATTTAAAAAAAGATGAGCTTCAGAAAATTTCAGAAACTAGTTTCGTTTTTTTTAATGTACTTATTTAGTTATTTAAATATGGCAACACAGATCATGTAAAATATTTATTTTTAAAGAAATGCTGTAATAAAATTGATCAAAAAGAGTTTTTTTAAAGTATGCTATCAAAAAGTGTTAATTATGTATTTTTGATTGAATATGCAATAGTTCATTCTATTTTATTGGAAACGATTGAAAAAAATGTGAAAATATTAACCCATTTTTTAAAAAAACTAACATTTTCTTTAATATTGCAAAGATAATTTTTTTAAAATTATCCTGACAAATGCGAACATTATTTGGATGCTTTATGTTAGTCAATTAATCTCACTAATTCATAAGAATTCAAACAAATTCAATACTTTTTTCTACTATATGATTAATATTTGTCATATATTTTTTTCCTTAAAAAAATTGTGTTTTATGTCAAGTATATTATCAGTGTTTAACTAAAGAAGAAGAAAAATGTATTATTTGCTTCTGAATGCTTTAAAATATGATTTCTGTAAAAGGTCCCTTATTGTTTTAATCCTAAAACCCTAATTACGTTAAAGAAAGAGTAATATAAATATGGAAATATGACATATTTTTAATCCATTTCTATAAATTAAACAAATAATTTATGATTCGATAAATAAATTTCGAAAGCAATATCATTCTTCTCAACAATACTTAATAGCATCCTTGCCTATTAATTTTTACTACTTCTAAAGTGTAAAATAAGACTTTCTTTTCTATCTTAAAATATTAAATTTTCATATCAGTTGCGATAAGACAATGATTTGTTAATAAGAATTTAGACTGACTCTTCGGATCACCCGAAGGCCCTAGGATAGATAATACTGAATGTGTGGACCACCACAACAGCATTACTGGCAGAAACTGTGGTTGAGTTCCAAGAGCTATCACCGGTCACGGTACAACCCTTTCCTAATAAAGTGCATACTTCTCGACGGAAGGAGCCAGACCCCTCACCTATTCGTGTACCCTCCAGTGTCGCGAGATCCAATCACCATACCAGAAGCCTCTCATCGTCTTTTCGAGGTGCCCCACCCTCGGGGAGGGAAGATCTGTTTATACGAAATAACACATTCTATTTCCTAAATAGTCGAAATTATTTTATTCTTCTTTGATATTTTAAATTCGAAATAGCTATTATGAGTAATTATAAACCAAATGAATAATTCACGCATCTTTCAATGTAACTCTGTTGTAGCCTTTTTATTCCCAAAAATATTATAAAGAAAATTTCTAAGAAATAACTTAAGTGTTTTCAAATAAGATCTAAATTTACAAGCAATTTCACAGCGAAAACAGTATGCAATTTATATATTTTGAACGAATGAATGCACATTTGAAACTAATTCAAGTCATTTCAGTTTAATAGGCTTATTATTTGTTTTGCCCTCCTATTTCTTCTAAATATTCCCGTTTTTCTTTCTTTTGATTTTTTTCGGAAATTGATTTAAATTGATTAAATTTTCTACGCGCCTCTTGTAAATAGATCATGCCTCCGTGGGAAATAATAAAACCAATTTAAAAATTCAACCGGTCTTCTCCCTGATTTCGGCCACGATTCAACCATCTGCTCCAAGAAAAATTATTATTATACGTTATATCATAACTCTAGCTTTTTTGTTGTATGCGGTATAAGCATAGAAAAGCTATTCTAATCATCAATAAATTCAATTATTTTAAAATTTCCGTTTCCACTGAACTAAAATTATAACTGTTATATCCTCAAGTCACATAAAAGTGTGAGCAGTAAAAAAGAACGTGTGTGTCCAAAGGACTTCGATTTTTATTTTCAGTCTCACACATGGCAGCTATTTTAATGTGTGAGAGTTGTCCTTCATAAGGAAAAGTGGTACTTGCGTATGAATTGCAGTTATTTTCGAATAATATTTACCAAATACCGATCATTTTCTGAATCTAGTCAACGATTAACGACCGGCAAGAGATTAACACACGAGTACTTAAAAAGCAAATGCGTATGATCAAAGACTTTTTTCAGACCAATGGAAATCAAAATTGGCGTAAAATTACAGTTTTGTAGTTAGAACATTGTATGCCAAGTAGTATTTATTAATTACAGTGTTTATGAATTATTTAAATGCATAATATAGATCAATAGATTGTCAGAAAGAAAAATCTGAGAAACTTGCTTCCAAATTGGAAATGAATGTACATCTTAAAGGGTAAATCTAAGCCATTTAAAATGTACGCAATTGCATTTATCTGGACCTGTAAGTTTTATGGTTATTGTGTTCATTTGTAAAAATAAGCCAGATAATAGAAGACGTTCTATTTATTCAAAATTTGTTAGAAATTAACAAATTTGATGCAAAGTCCATAACCCAAATTTCATCCATTTAATTCAAAATGTGTTTGAACTATCTTATTTACGACAAAAATAATTCCAAAAATGTCTTTTCAAAATAGGAAGGTCTAAAACATGGAGATCTCGAAATCAAATATTTTATTGATTACAGCGTTTTATTTTGTAATCTTCGCATGCGAGAAAGAAAAGGAGAGTGAGAGAATCCAAAATTTCTCTGTCTGTCTGTGAGTCATTATTTCCCATGTATGTGATAGTTATGACACACGTGTGAAGATGTTTCATAATATGTATGTCGTAGTGAATATACAATAATTTTGATGATCTGTTTTATCATTATAATTTAACTATTGGAATCCGGCATTTTCTAAACAAGAACTGCTACTAACAGCAAATATTTCAAATCTTTTATATTAACTAGCAGCCTTTGGCGGCCACTAGTTCACCCAGATTATTTAACTTATAAAACTGTTAAATTATTAATATGGAATGCATTTCTTAAAAAAATCATTTCACTTATTTAATACGACTAAAATACAAAAATTTAAATAAAACACTTTACTATAATTTACAAATTGTATATATTGCGAAATAAAAGCGCAAATGAAAACCCTACTACGGATTGTATGATTGTCAGAAGGCGCGTGCTTGGATATTGTGATTGAGAGTTTGAATTCCGTAAAAATATTGTTTTCGATAATGAATTAAATAAAATTAAAAATGTTATAAAAATTAAAAGAAAAATTGTAGAGTAATAAAATTTGTTTCATTAAAAAGGCATTTTTTAAAGAATTGAGATAAAATAAAAATCCCTTTTTATAAGAAAATTGTTTTGTTAAGATATAAGTTTCCATTTCCGAAGACAAGTCATAGCGATTAGGCTAGACTTAAAATGAATATACGGACACGAAACCTGAGCGATTTCTCGCCAAATATAATCGTGGCAACTTTTGATTGCGACTTAAAATATCACGATATAAAATAATCGTGGATCTTTTGTTAGCATTTCTGGTATACACCTGTGATTTTGATGTTCTTGTCGAGTAACTGTACATTAATTTTCAATCCTACCTCTATTACTTATCCGACTTTCCCCCAGGGGGTTACTTCGTAATTGAGGATGAGATGCTTCCGGTGTGGTGGTTGGATCTCGTCAACCTGGTGTATACACTAATAGGTGGTGGTCAAACTCCTCCCATCAATGACAGGACGTACTTCCTTCTGGAAGGAGTTTACCGTGGCCGGTGGTGGCCGTTATGATTTAATTACAGTTCCCGCCAATGCTGCTGTTGAGGCGGAGCGGTCATTTAGTTTTTATGGTTAATCCGGGTACCTTCATGGCGGGTCGGAGAGTCTGTCTATGACTTACTTATCCGACAACAGTTAAGCCTACTTTTACGCTTGATGGAATTTTTTGTTTAAAGTCTATTTCTTGATTTCTTTTATATCTCCATTTCTCTGACTGATGTCTCCTTTTGGGACATGACGAACTATCTCCAGAACACTTCTATTAATATTTTGAATCTTCATTTATTACCTAAAAGCAACGTTTGTTTCAGTACATCCGTTAAAATATTCAATTAATAAAGTAATCTGGAATTCGTATGATGTTTTTTCTATGTTTAAATTTTATCATTCGTCAATTAGCAATAACGTTTATTTATGTGCCACGAACGTTAGCGATTTATATATATAGAGAGAGATTATTTCAGTTATGTAAAGCATGAAGTAAAGTAGGTCATAAATTCTAATACAGTTTGTGTATATTTGTAAAAAAAACGTACTAGTGATAAAAAAACTCAATTGAAATACAACTTAAATAATATGAGTTTTTAAAGTTATTTAATGCAATTCTTTTTCAGCTTTCAAATGTATTCAGTCATCTTTTAATCTACCCACTTATTCATTTAAATTCGAAATGTCATGAATAAATTCTAGATAAAAGGATGTTTACGTTTTCGTTGCTTTTCTGCATAGATAAATGATTAAAGCATTAAAAAGAGTTCTTTTATCAACATGCTGGTTCTAAAAGCATTAATATTAATGCCAATAAAGAATTCATTTTAAAGATGTAAAAAACATTTTCAAAAGAATCGGAAAAGAGCGTATGTGTTAAAATTTGGATATTGAATTCCTTCAAGTCTTGTCTTTAAATTCTTAATTTTAGTAAATTATGCAAAGAAAAAATTATGATATCCTAATTTGAATGCTAAAATATTCATGCTAATCGGCTGATAGGAAATTGCTTACACGTACAAAATTACTTTCCTCAAATTAACAGCAAAATTAAAAACTTAAAAAACGGAAAAAATAGAAAAACTATGAAAATGAAGCAAGTTTATAATCTGCCTTAGTTTCAATTTTTTGATGAAGTGATTATCATAACCAAAAATGTGGTTAAACCAATTATGTATATGTGTTTTTCTACTAAATTCTTAATTCAGAAGATTTATTGGGCAAAATTAATTTTTGTTTTTGGTTTAGTGAAAGAAAAAACTGCTTTTGTTAAGACAACTTATAAAATTAATATATGTAATGGGTTATAATTTAATTTCTGAAGAAAAATAATTAAGATTTTTAATAACAAAAAGGCTTTGAACTAAATCCATAGTTTTATATTTTAAAAAATAATCTACAACCTTTTAAAGCCCGCAGTTGCCAGGTGGTAAGATGATGATATTCAGAAGGACTTCAGGTCCGAGGCTAGATTCCACTTAAGAATCGTCGTGTAAACTGGTATAATGTGGAAGTTTTTGATGTGCCAGGTCAGGTGTAGTCCTCGTCATATGACCTCGATTTAAACTTAGGAAATCCGATTCAAAGCAGCCCTAGTATTGCTTTTAAAAAGGGACGTTATACAACTTAAACATTTTATTTTTTCGAATGAAATTTTTATCTTTTCACGTACATTTACTTATATTTTAGTTTAAAGAAATTATAAGTGCTATTTGTCTCTATCGAAAGTCTTTTGACAACATTGCTTTGTTGATATAAAATCGTATAAAGTGTAGACAGCTCATCTATTCTGAGTTGACTCAGAATTCCATTAACATAGATCAATAAATACTAAACTGGACAAAAAGATAACATAGTACAAGTTTTGTTCTTGATTTATTTAACTAAAATATATTTGTCCTGAATCTATAATTGTAAGAGTTTTTTATGGGCAACAGCAGAAACGCGATCAGCAACGAAGAAGTCGCATGGAGAATCATTGACTGACTAATGTGACCCGCCCAAAAATACACGGATGAATAATACTGAATGACCAGAACACCCTCAACAGTAACTTTTGCGGGAACTATAGTTGAGTACTAAGGTCCATCACTGGCCACGGTACAGCCATTCTTTTGGGAAGTATATCCTGTCATCGATGAGATGAGCTAGACCTAGAGAATATAGTAACATGCAGGAAATTTCTTATCATCAATTATGAGGCGATCCCCTCCCACGCAAACACATGTTTTGTAGTATAGGCGGCAAGATGAAAGCCTCCGCCGCCGTCAAATGTGTATTAACTAAAAGAGAGCCAAAAACGCCATTATACATGCATTTAGAAAACCTTTTATGGTTTGGAATATGTCAATAATTTTTCTTTAATTGTCATTTAAAAATATTTCTAATAGTATTTTGTAAAAAACAGCCCAATTATTGTAACATCGATCGGTAGGTGAAGCAGTTTTATGACTCAGGGTAAGCATGAAAGAAAATCAAGCTTAGATACACCTCCGCCAAAATTGAACTGGTTCTGTTAATTAGTCAAACATTTCACAAAGCGGCACAAAATTAATGCGTCAAGTGAATGGAAAACTGAGTGCGCCTCAGAAAACGATGTAGTGTGTTCACTGACATTTCAGATGCATCAACAAGAGAGAGCCGCGGTTCGTTGGTGGTAAGGCCTCGGTTTCTAAACAGGAAGGTTTCAGTTTTGGAATCCGATTACATTAAAGAATCGACTTGTGAGCTGGTCTGGTGCGCCCTAAATCCGTTGGGGCCAATCATCCCCCTATAGTGTTGTGGAATAGAGGGTTCCCCTCTTAGGTTTCTTTTTCGTCTCGTCATCTGATCATGGCTCAAAAGTACGATTTATGTCCTAAAATATTCCCATTTATTTCTTTAAAGCGGGTTGTTAACATAACAATATAACTAAACAAACCCCTTGCGCAAATGGCGTATTAAATTAAATGAAAATCAAAATAGCGTTACTCATGGAACTGAAAATATTCTTTGCTTTGGACTACACTAAAACTTTGTTGTCGTTTACAAATGATTTGATCTTGATAAAGAAGCACCCGATTGTCACAATGTCACATGGTATGTAAAGTAGTTTCAGGATACAGTGTGCTCATATAAAAAATTTGTACTTGGAAGCATCCTCGCCTAAGTTGCATTGCCGAATAGTAGAAAATTTTGAAATTTTAAAACTTCAAATTATTTCACTACGGGAGGAATTTCATGTACAAGAAGCGATGATAAAACTGTCGTGGATACAAGTGGAAGAGAGACAAAATATTATCCTTTGTGTGGTTTGATATGAGATTTTGATGGAGATTTCTTTGCTATGTGTCAAGTAAGGAAATCTTAGGTATCTTTTAAAAGAATTTTGTAATCATTAAGGATTTTTATCTCTTCACCCGGATTGTGAGAAAATGCTGAAGTGGGCATTTTAATAGATTGAGAATAGAATTAAATAAAAAAAAATCGGAAGTGGAAGAAAAAAGAGACAAAATTTTAACATGCAATTAATATGGACTAAATTAAAAATTAGGAAAATAATTAATATTTAAATTAGATTAAGGTTATATACATATATTGCAGGAAAATAAATTATTCTTAGGTTAAGGAATTTTCTCATTCGACATCAATTCCATTCCAAATGTGTCAAAAAAAAATGGCATAGCTATTTCATTATCAATTTGAAAATTTAAATGTTTAAATTAAAAAAAAATGCTTTCTCTTTGAAATTAAAGAGTCCGAAGAAAAGATATTTAAAAAGTTGCAGTTATTTTGTTGAACTTTTAAGAAAAGATTAACATCATAATGTTATTTTTTTATTGTTCTTTAGTTGATGTATATTGAAACCGTCACTGATTGTCAAAAATAAACATATTATTTTGATGGCATCCCTGATGTCAAATGCCTGTCTTTTCTCTGTTATATCTCTTCTCCTTCCATTGTCTTAACAGAGAAAATCAAGCTCATTCAATAGATAAAACATAAATTTATAGATTTTATGTAGAGGATAATAGTCTAATTTTGACTCCTAAATCAGCCTGGTGGTAAGGTCTTATCATTAGAGTTTATAGTTTCGAGTCCAGATTCTACAGAAGAAAGGCCGTGTATGTGGTTCAGGTACAGTTAAATCCGTCGGGGCCAAATGTCCTCCCGCTGATGTAATGCGGAAATTGGAAGGGTACCAGCTCTGGTGTCGTCTTCGTCATTTGACCGTTGTTCAATTTAACGATGCCCATCTTAAAATAGTTATCTGTTTAGAGAGGGATATCGAGTTGTCCCCCAGTATTGTTTTAAAAGAAACAGGGCATTAATACGACTAAATTGAAACAATCATTGAACAATAATAACAACCTCTTTGCTTGATATTATCAAATATCAAACAAAAGGGTCTAAAGGTTGTACAAGAAAGAATTGAGGGCCTTTTTAAAATTAAATCAAAACGTTTAAACCAATTCCTAAGTTTTCATGCAATTAGATTAGATTAATTTATTAGTATTCAGCGATGTGAGGAATAATTTTAGCGAATATTTTAATTCCGTATTAAAATGTCAAGGAAAAACTTCAGCCGACCGCTTGTCTCAAAACTTTCTCACCACATTAGTAAACGAATGACCAATTATAATGCATTACGTATTGATTATGATATTTTTATTAATGCATTTTCATTTTATTCGCCTGTTCATTGCTTCTGATGCCGATAAAATTACGTCACATTCATTAACTTTCGGCATCATTTGCAATTTTATGCAATAAACTAAATCATAAAAAATGTTCCTAACTACTTAAAAAATTAAATAATAGGTGAGGAGTAACAGTCTAATTACATGATTCAGTAACCAACTTAGTAACAGAGTCTTTGAATAGTGCACTTCAGCACCTATAAAAAAGCTTCCCAGACAAAATTATTCCGAGCTTGCTTTTTAAATAGCCTATTCAGTATAAGTGAATTTATATATTTAAAAAAAGATAATTGCTTCATTATTATTCCTAGTGAATAAGTTAGGCATGAAAAGGTAATTTTTGCTTATTATAAAGCTGAGGAAAACGATTTTTTTTTACTTAACTACTCATTAATTTCTTAACTACCCAGAAAATTAATTTTAAACTCCTCATTGCACGAAATGCTTGTTAATTTAATCAGCATCTAATTTTCACACCTTTCAAAGGTATATTTAAAACTATTTCTAAATGTATTTTGATTTTTTTAAATAAATGTATGCAATTCCAATTAGCTCATAAATATTCAAAAGGTTAATTCTATGAGTTGAATATCGCAATCCACATGCACATTGAAAATTAGTTAGAGCCGGTTCTCTGGCACAGAAGTAGCTCGTCTTCCTCGTGTTCTGGGAGTCCCGGGTTCGAGTCCCGTTTCGGGCATGGCTGTTCTTCTGTGTGCTATCTGTGAGATGAGTAGCAGTGCCCCCTATAAAAAAAAGGCTGTGCAAGCGAAAGTGTGATGAGTGTGTAGCTACGTCGTACTCTTGACCCTTATTGGCGCTACTTCGAAAACAAGAAACGTTCATTAGGCTTAAATCTTCCGATGCTATCATCAGCGATAGTTGTCCAATGGCAAGTACCATAAATAACAACAACAACAAATTAGTTTTAAATTGCTACCCTTTATAAACTCTGTTATTTTGTTTGTGCGTATTTTATATATCGAATTTCTCTATGTAATATATGATAGATAGAAAATGAAAAAATATTTTACTATCTACACTCGATTAGGGTATATCACTCACTATTCAAGACGGTGCATCAATTGTAGTGTTTTTTTACTTATTTGCTCAATTTTTATTGTGAAAAGAACCTTCAGAGTAATAAGAAAAAGCAAATTAATTAAGCATATGGATTTCAAGTTTAAACAATCATATAATTTTATTTTTCAGATCAATAAACAAATCTTTGTATTAGGAGAATAATTATGCGGCGAATTACTGTTCAGAGTGGAAAGGGTTAATAGTTGTTTTGTCTCATGCACTAAGTGATAGAGAAGAAAACGGAAGTGGTCTCCCTAAAACTTTCTCGCATCCTCTTTAATAAACACGTTATCCTACGCACCACCTTGTATGGCACTAGTATAATAATGAAAAATTAATCAGCATGAATTTTATCATTTACCGGGTGATATTTGGCGCGTTTTTTGGCGATAAATTTACTAGTATCCACAAATTGAACTTGGCAAGTTTTTTCCAACAGATTGTAATACAAATCGGACATTTAAAAGCGATTGCAGTAACAAATCTCATACCAAATTTCATGTATCTAAATCATTGTAATTTTTAATTATCTTTATCACAGACGCGCGAACGGGTAGACAGAAATTTTTTTCCCAGAAATATGTTTATATGATTCTTACTTATAAATAAAAAAATCCAAATATATTTTATATTACTTCTATGCTTCACGTGGCATTTTTTTGTATATAATGACAACAGATACTAGAGAAATCCCTCGAAGATGGTAGCTCAGAAGACGTTAATTTCCAAAAATTTCATTCAAAATATTGCAAGATTTGAAATTTATAATCGAAACTATTTGTCACTTTTCACTACATTTGTTAAAAATAAAGAAAAGTTCTTCAATAAATAGTCCAAAGTATGAAATTATGTGAAATTTTAAAAAACTCTAATTAAAATAATATCATAGATATTAAAAAATTAAAATTTGTATCGAATTTGGTTTTATATTTTGAGTTTTATATTAATATTCTCATCTTGATGATTGTTTAAGTTTCCATCAATACTTTTCAAATATAGTAACAGTGAATAAAATAACAACCAAGTTTGTTTGGGAAATTGAATCTGCTTTTTGAAGTAGGAAATATACTGTCTAATTGCCGCTTCTAACAAATGAATGTATTCAGAGAGCCACATGTCCTAATTTCAGCAACGTTCTTGAAACAAAATCTACAACATTCATCATTTTAAAAGACCCTGTGAAATGCCAATTCAATTTGATAGTAAATAATGCGGCTGGAATTTTCGGTTTGCTGTATTTCAAGAACACTCAATCAAATAAAGTGTTATCCAAAAGCGTATATGCACAATTCTGTTGCACAACCGAGTGTGACGTCATCTTTTAAAGTCTATTGCATTGTCTATCAAAACAAGTGGGAACTTTCATTTTTCATATAATTATAATTTTACGATAACATTATATGAACTCATATATCATCAATAATAGATACGAACTTGTGAGTACTTTACTTGAAACTGATTTATTGCAAATGAAACGGTTCTTTGTATTTTGTATTGTATATTTAACTTGCCCTTCAGAAACTGAACTAAAATGAGCTTTCGATAAAAGCTTAAGGATTACTTACTTGAAATTATTAGAAAGAATAAATACTGGATTTAGCATTTGAAGGTCTTCAATTATCTATTATCTCTTGCGGGGCATCTATCTGAGTTACAGGGAAAAGCTTTCTAGTGATACTGTGAATATTCACGATGCCTTTCGAAAACTAAGTTGTGGAGTATATATAATATAATATAAAATATCAATGAAAACCCTAAGTCATTCAAAACGCTAATTAAGTAAATAAAACATGTATTAACTGCGAGAGCTATGAAGAACCTGAATTAAATAAGAAAATCCTGTTCTGACTGACAACTTTAAGGATAACTGAATTTGTTTGTGTTTTTACGGACTTGTAAGACAATATTATTTGTATCTATCTGAAATTATTGAGCTAAAGTATACTTTTTAAACAATGTTTGAGATTAGAACTATCATTACAGGAAAACACTACTCTAAAAACACATTATTACTATTAAATATCCTTTCGTTATAAAATCTAGTTATTAAAGCTGTTTACAATTAGATCTAATTATTAGTTATTAAACTAGATTTGTAAAGATTTTAACTAGACAAAATCTGAAATAATTCAAGAAAACGGGACATCCCTAGCCGTCATAGTTCCTTCAGTTAAAACGTGTTTTCCATATTCAGTTCGGGATTTCCCTAAAGCTGATAGTTCAAATTGTTTTACCTAGTTAATTCGCGTTTTGACTCATTTTCACTGTAAATTACATAAAATTTGTGTGAGTGCAAATTTCTAATGGAAGTGACACTGAAATCTTTCTCATTGCCTATTGGCAACAGTGAAATGTAAACATATTATCATACGAATTTTAGACCGTTTCATAGAACATTTTAACAGTTGCACTATACCCAAAGCTTCTCTTAGCTGATTAAAGAAACTGCATATCATTATGAAGAGATTTTCTTCAGATAGTATACAGTAACACTAAAAAGTACATTTACTAGGTTATAAAAAGCATTGAAAAATATGCTTTAAACGGAAAATTTAATAAACGAAAGAACCAAAATAGACTTAACTGCCACCAGATAATTAATCGCTTTAATTCATCTGAAGAAATCGATATTTATCTTCCAAAATAATAACTTGCAAAATTAGTCTTTATATTGGATGAGTTCTACCCATTTTTATTACCCATAAAGAAGAGCAAATAAACGCAAAAAGAATAGTATCTATCGTTGTACATAAACCTCATTGTTATGTTATGACCTCTGACTGGTAGGATATGAATGCCACTGTGGTAACATTTCGCGGTTTTGTGTTAAAAATGGTCTTGGGTGGCAGTTTTTACAGCATCAACATCATCATTAAAGACTTCCTGACTACAGGAATTGTTCAACGCACGAAATAGATGATAATCAGTTCATTCCAAGTCTGGAGAATAGGGATGGTGGGGTAAAACCTCCCAACCAAAGCCCAGGAACTTTGGACAAGTGATGGCAGCAGCATGCGGCTTCGAATTGTCACGATTAAGGATAACACCACGACGATTGATCAGAACTGATCACTGCTACCAAATTTGAATGCAGCCTAACTGTAGACCGTAGAAGGCAGCGTTGGTTTGGTTGTAGCAGGACCTCCTAGTGTATCATTCCCTGCACACCACACACCACATCTCTATACCACCTTTTTAAGGACGAAGTTCCGCTTTCAGTTTCGATGCAGACGGATCAGAAGGGCTATACACAGTCCTACAGCACTTCACGTTACGGTACACAAAATTTTTCATCTCTTGTCACAATTCGTGTCAAGAATCGGTGCATTTTATATCGGGATATCAAGGAAACACAGGTATTAATTTGGTCATCCCGTTGATTAAATGTCTTGTTATGTTGAACATAACGATCCAACTTAACCAGTCGTCTCTCGACCATTTTGCGGTATACGTTGAAGGTCTCCGCTAATTCTTATAAAGTTTAATTCAGGTTTTCCCTTATGGCTTGGTCTATATTGTCTTCTCCAACGTTTTGATAGTCGTCCACTCCTAGCCTGACTTTGGCAGATTCTGTCTCCTCCCTTGAATTTATGAAGCCATCGCCGGCATGTGCTTTCGTCTAGTGCATCCTCCCCTTAAACTTCATAAGCATTGCGATATGCTGTGGCTGCCGTGCTCTTTTTATCGAACCACTTTTAACAAAGTCTTATATGTTCTTTCTCTCTTCACATGTTACATTTTCGGATTATTTTTTAGATGATAAACTTTGTGAAACACAATGCATTTATATTTGAGGCACCGATACGTTTTATTGGCAGACGAATTAAAGCATAGGAGTGTCGTGTGATGTTGAGTCCATTGCAAATTTGCATATCCAAGAACGGGTAGAACTTTCGCATTCATCTAATAATATTTTAAATAATATTGCGCAAAAATTGCCTTATTATTTATATCGATTTCATAAACTTGCAAGGTTTTTTTTTGCTAGATTTTAATATTATTTTAAATTTAGTTTAATATTTTATCAACAACGATGTCTTTAAATGCTATGATAGAATTCAAACGTACCTTCAAATCATTCAATCGTGGGTTTTTTAATCAATTACTCACTCCGTAGTAGGATTTATTTTCATTTTCAATTTTATTTCATTATGTTTGTAACTTTTTTTAAAATTTACAGTGAATAGATTCAGTTGAATTTCAATTGTTTCTAAGATGTATCAAACAACCATGTGAATTTTAATTTATACATTCCATATTATTAATTGAACAATCTAAAGACTCAATAATCTGAGGGTTAAAACCAGTTGCCAAAGGCAACTATGAGCGAAGCCTTTTTTATAGCTGGTTACATACTACTGTGTAATCATGAGTAGTCTTTGATGTTAAAGCAGTTCATTATATAGCGGGTTCTTACATCTATTCATGAAATATATTTAATTGGATGGTCTTTATTTTGAATAGGACAGAGACACCTATAACAGATCGTTGCGATAGAGATGTGTAGAATATTTACTTAATAACAGTAACAATTAGGCTATTATTTGAAAATTGAGGGGAAAATTATTTGCTCTATTTACACGAGAACATTTATAAATTAAACATTAAAATTGTAGTGCAGCTAAATAATTATTAAAAGTAAAAGATAAACTACCCTGAAAATCACTATTTAATGCCACCATGCCACATTTCTCAATCGGGAATCTATTTCAATAAGAATCTGCATGCCTATAATTAAAATATAAGAGGTACAAATCAATTAAAATAAAATCTTTACTATTTTTACTCGTTTTAGAAATAATTTGATAGAGAATAGTTTGAAATCGGAAAATGTTTTTCTTTTATGGCTCCGCGTATTGCATTTTTAATATTGTAGTTCATCTTTTGACTAATTATTAGAGAACTACTGTTAGTGTGGCATTAAAGTTTAGCGAGGAAACGTCGATACATCTGTTGAATTTGTATTCTAATCGTGTTTGAAAATTTCCACACCCTTTCCAGTATGTCCTTTGTATTTCCGAAATACTTCATCTAGTTTAACATAACATTTCTTTAAAGGAATCATAAGGAGTGGGCAATTAAAAGTGACTCACTTTAGCACACGAGGGTCAAAATTTCCTTTCAGGAAAGAGGAATGAAGATGTGGTCATTGCCGATTACGGGGCATACCTACATAGAGCAGTGATGTGCATTTTTAAGACCATAATACCTGCCTTAGCCAGGAAACTAGCTATCAATAAGGAAAGGTCGTAAACTCCTATTCAACGAGGTTACATGCCCGACCGAGCCTCCTGAATATCACTGCCTAATTCATTTCCTTTTCATTAAAGGTGAATGAAAAAAAATCTTGCGCCTGCTTTGTTTGTTAGAGACACTTTTCAAAATGGGTTGGGGACAGAATTTTTGTATGAACTCTTAAAGGATTTCTGAGCGTATATTTGCTTAGTATCTGATAATTTTAGATCTCTATTGTATTAAAAACACCAATTGTCATTGAAGTATTTAATTTAGGAAGCGACTGTAGTTTTAAAAAGAAACTCGGATGCTCCAGTTTTTTAGGTTACCCGAACTAAAAGGATTTTAAATTAATATTCTCATTCCTAATAGTCCGATAATAGCGGCAATCTAACCATTCAACTTAACTTACGTCTGAATAATCAATTAATGCAGATCGTATCAAACTATCACCCAATTATGATGAATTCGGATAAAAGTGAATTCCAAAGATTCATCAATATTCAACCAAATGAGCCATGAAGCACTTGATACTTTACGTGCTAGACATAATTCTCCAAAAAAATCAAATTCTAAAAATAGTAACAATGTTTAAAATCCGTCTCTGCACATTTTCAAGACTTCTCCGACTTTCTCTTTTTCCTATTATCGTCTTCATAAGTTTTGCGGAAAGTGTTTGAATATTGAATAACCCGTGATATCACTCAGGTGACGGTATCCGTGACTAGAGTGACAAACTTAACGCGCGTCCGTAAATTCCGACTACCCGAAAAATATGTGCTTCCTTTAGGAATGCAATAGGGAAGCCCGGGAGTGATCGTCGTTTGAACCGATTCCTCCATAGATCAAAAGTGCCAGCTGGGCGGCCATAAATCCTACTGACCATTAACTATGCGCTCAATGATTTCAGGTCAGAAAAAAGCCTAATTTACTAGGCAAAGAGAGATTGTAAATAAAAAAAATCGGAAAAGAGATAAACATTGAACTAAATCTCTCATTTACTTTAGTTTTATTAATGTTATTTTTTTTAAGGTCCAAACAATTCTTTTGTCTTCCTACCAATAACTTTAAGGTATGTGAAAACGCTCAGAATATTTTTTTAGTTCCTATAATTCTCTCTTTTATATATA
>JAOUZG010038391.1:507786-533203 GCA_026289955.1 Argiope argentata | reverse complement strand
TTAAACTTGTAATGGATGAAATTTCATGTTAATATACAGTTTTTTTTCAGACATTAATTCCTTATTTTTTGTTAATTAATTAAAAACTAAATTAATCTCCAAAATTCATCTTTCCTCCACCGCCAAATAAGAAACGAATTCATTTTATTTTCCCCCACGCCAATGAAGTTAGGCTTAGCATGTTTTCGGTCGATTACTTCAAACGATTCTGTTTATTTTCATAATACTTGAAGGATTTAATATCAAACATTGTTATTTAATCGATTTTTCCGATTCAATTTGAAGTACTTTCGCATTAAAATAACACAGAAAAGTAGAAATTTCTAATCTGTATTGCGTTACCCTAACTGTTGTAGATAATTCACGCATTTTACATTACCACAATTGGCGTTGGAATATAATATCTAGTTTAAATTTTTGATCTATTATTTGTAGTAACTCTAATTATTAGGCCTCGATAGCCTGGATGGTAGGTATTGGTATTTAGAGCATCCCTTGGGCTGCAAGTTCGAACCTGCCAGTCGAAAATTATCTGTGTGTGGTTAACGTTAAATCTGTCGTGGTTACAAAGCTCTCCATATGGAGAATAATACCACTGGGAGTACTAGATCAGCTGGGATCGTCCAGATCTAAATTATGCTTCATGAATGAAGTCTACACTATAAAAATAATTTGTGACTTATGTTAATTCGAAGTCAGATTTTTGCCTTCGGGTGATTAGGGGTCATAACCTCAGAAACTATTGCACCCTTCCTTCCATTGTAAAGCGGAACACGAGAACAACAGCAATTGTGATTATTTAATAAAAAGTAGCTAAAATATTTTTTTTCTAATTATCTAAGTAGGAATTCATTTTTAAAAATTATTTTTTTATATTACTTGTTTATTTTCTTCACTGTTTAAGAGCTCAAAAATCATTTTGACTTGAAATGAAAAAAGTTTAAAAAATGGTAAAAATTTATCTTTTCTTTTGTTGCTAAAAAGAGGTATAAAGTGAAATTCTGCTTTTAAATCTTCAGAGGTTTATAATAATAGTTGCTTCAGTTTTCGAAAAAGGTTTAATAAATATATCACTTAATTCTTGAACTAGAGCCTAAGATGTATACCATTACATTCTTTAAATATTAGAAAATTTTAAAGAAATTGGGAAAATTTCTTTTTTTGTTTGTTTGTTTTACAAAGCGTTAAAGTGAGGATAGAATGCTTCTAAGCAAATACCTTACTTATTATTTAGCTCATAAATTGCAGATAACGTTGGGAAATTATTGTATTCAAACTGGAACAAAAAATTTAGAAAACATTTTAATTCATGGGTTTTTTTTCGAAAGGAAATTCAAGCAAATATTAAAATTTGGGAAAGATAGCAACAAAAAATGGATAACATAACTAAGAGTTAGGCAAATACAAAAATTTGTTTAACTTCCCAACAAATAAATTTGGGAACAAAATTCAAAAAGTAAGAATAATATTTTAATTATTCCTAATTTTTCAAAAAAAAATCAATCTTTTAAAGTAAGGATCTTGATTTTTCTATTTTAAGGATTTATCTTAAGAATTAAATAACTCGAATTAGCTTAAAAACATTTGTGTAACTTATTTTGAATTTTAAATTTTATTTATTTTTTTACTATACAATATATTTATATCAAAAACACTAAATTGCAATTAATGGCTACAATTATTCATCTTGTCAAATTATTGATATCAACTTATCCTACACTCATGTCCATAAATTAAGTATAATGCAGATTAAGAAAAAGAAAGAGTCAGAAAGAAAACAAATGATATTTATTTGTAAAACCTATTTATTAAACAAAAGGTATAAAGCAAAAAAGATGCTATATGTTTGATGACATTACTAAAAATTGCATTTTTTTCTCTCTCTGGAGCAAATTACAAAAGAAAACCACCTATTTACAAAAACCAACATTACATGGTTGGTATGATGGTTAATACATTGCATGTCTCCCAGCCAATGCAGTACAATTCGTACAACTCCTAGGCATGCTAAATATCAAATTATCAATTTGATCTTGGGGAATATCACACCACTCCTCAAGTAAGGCTCTTTGAATTTCCGGTAGACATATAGGAGATGGTTGACCAACTGCAACTCATCGACCAAACATGTCCCACACATGATCTACTGGATTCAAGTCCAGTGATAATGCTGGCCAGTCCATACGGTTGACATCCTCCGGTCGAAGGCGTTCGTTTAATATATTTGTATGGTGAGGATGGGTGTTGTCATCCATTAATACGAATTCTACGCCCATGAGCATGCTTTCCACACCAGGCTAACCGCAGGCGACTGTGAGTTACAGTAAATAGAACATATCTGACAGGCCTACAAGCCTTATATACGAATCTGCCCTAAACATCTGTACCGGGTCAGCCTTGAAACTGTACTACCACTGGCTGAAGAGAACTGACGAGGCATGTTTAATGCTGTGCTCCGCCTGTTTCTTTTGACAGTAATTGTCAAACACCTATCCTCATTCGGCATTGTAACTCGAGGACGACCTGTACTGTAACGTCTACCCAAATTGCCATCATATTGGAATCATTGCCAAAGAATGGGGTAAAAGGGAAAGCTTCAAGCTTGGATATGACACTCTGGTTGATTCCAAGTTCCTCGGATACTTCCAACTGGGCACGCGCACATTCCAGACGGCCGATAATCCTACCACCCAAAAAAATCATCCAAATGCGTCCTTTGTTGCGTAACTATGCGATTGTTGCACTTCAAGGATTATAAAGTGCTTGCGAACAATTTTACTTCTTTACTTGTATAAGAATACATCACTCTCTTATGCTTTCATCATTGTGACCTTCTATCGGTGTCATCTGGTGGTTTTCAAAATTCTGCCTATGTTTTTTTAAGGTATTTGTAGGCATTTTATGGGTGATATATGTACTTTAGAGCTCAATTTCATTGTTACTCTGAATTATTCTCAATTTATAGACATGAGTGTAATTTTATCTATATGTTCAAATCGACAATCATTTTAAATTAGTCAGTATCAGTTTCAAGACGTGGATGTTTGCATATATCAAAATAATTTTTAAGAAGAGAATATATGGAATATTAAAGATCAATTTGAAGAAAAGAATATTTGTATTATTAAGGATCAATTAAAGGAACGGTATATCCGTATTATTAAAGATTAATTTGAGGAATAATATATTTGTATTAATGGAAGTAAATCCCCCCAAAAGTATTTATATTATTTAAAAATAAGTTGCGAGTAAAAATTGAATTCAGTTCGAGATATTCTGAATTGTGATTTTATCCCAATTTCCACTACTAGCATAGAATATATAGCGGAACCATTAAAAACTTTATTCTACATCATACCATGCTTCTATTATATTTCTTTGTTAAATATAACACAGAGTGAAATCAAGTAAAACATCCTACAACAACAAATGATTATTTTAAATACTTAAAAATAATTCCTACTTCTTGTAAGAATATTTGTTTAAAAAACAAAGTCACTTTAGGTTGGCCAAAATTAAATCCTCAGTGGAATACGCATCTGTAAACGTAACTGTTTTCAGTTATTTCACAGTTTAGTTTAGAATCTCGAATCAGTTCTATTAAACTATCGACAGAAGACAGAATCGTCCGCGCATGTTCCAAAACATTCTCATTAGACGGTGTAGGCCCATGAGCAGATGGATAACAAATAAAACCTCCCATCTGTAAACTCATCGATGCATTGTTTGAGCAGCATCCTATCCAATCAAATCCATTCTGCGTCACTGACCCTTTGCCATTGATTGTATTTGCAAACAAACCTTCGTTTCAGTTTCATGGTTTCGATCATTCTTCTGTTTTGCAAAACGGATGCGAATCTTTCGGTGTCATTCTTTTACGGCCACTGGTGAGGGAAATTGGAAACTACGACATATATTTTTGCAAAGAAGGGCAATAAATAGTGTGTTTCATATCTTTATCTTCGGCGAAATCTAATAAAAGTAGGGAGATGAAACAATTAAGGTTAAAAGGTTACAGCGCGCGCGCGCGTGTGTGTGTGTGTGTTAAGAGTCGTCATTCTTAGAATTTACCATATAAAAACGGATATTTTTGCATTAATATTTATAAGCAAATAAGAATGATGTAGTATTTGAAATTTAATCTCTTATTTATGAATGAGAAATAGCATTAGAATATTTTTGTAATTGCATGAATCTTATTTTTTAACATAGTTATACGTAACATAAGCCGCCTTGACAGCATGCTGGTTTGCCCGTTATTGAGCTAAAATATTCGATTAAATATCATTATATATAATTTAATTTCTAAGTAGCTTCTTCAGCAAAATATTTTTATAGAAATACTCTCACTATTACAGAAGTCTGAAACCTTTCTATTAATTTTATTGTGTACTAGTCTATTTTTCTGTGAGTTCTGTAAAATTTGAATTTCAATTTAAAATGAAGTGAATTTCAATTAATACAAAATATATATACATATATATATTTTGCTGAAATCAAACGTGTTTTTTTATAAATATTACCACAGAAAACATAATCGTCAGTATGTTACATAATGTCATACAATGAAAGCATAAATGTCAGTATTTACAAAAAGTTATGTACACTACAAAATAATTTTAATAATTTATGAAATATCTCATGGAATTATTCAAAACAAATTTCTCTGATTCCTTGTAAAATAAAATTTTTGAATTTAACTTTCAACAAGATTTAACAGTTATAAAAAATATTCTTTTAGTTAGGTCAATAAATATATTTCAAAAAAATTATGAAGTATAAATTTTATATTAGTTCGTTTGTCTTTAAGGAATTTTATTCTGTGAAACATTCTTTACACTCCGATTTTTAAGTAAAATTTTAGAAACTTTTTTTATCTTCTGTTATCGCATTTCAAGGAATTATCAAGTTTTGAATATTGCAATCTTAGAATAGTGAATATTTTCTTAATCTTAGGCCAAACACGCTATATAGAATAAATTCCCTTTTTTTCCTTTAACTAAGTCTTTTATTGTCTTTACACCACTGTTTTCTACTTCTAGAGAACGTTATAAAAGTAATCCTTTGAAGTACATGTTTCTAAGGGCTTAAAATTCCCATTGCTATAGTTTCATAAAAACTAGTTTGCATTCTTTCTTTAAAAAAAAACAAAGATACATATTTAAAAAAACAATTGTGTTGCATAAACAAAACTATTGTTATCAATAAAAAGACCGAAGATTGAATTAGGAAAAAACTAAAATGAAATCAATAGATGAGTACATTCTATAAAAGCTTAGTATAATAGACAATAGAAATTTTAAAGAAAACATAAACTTTAAAATGAAACAAAACAAAATTAAACTTCCATCTTCAGGACTCCCCTAATTAATGCATGGCATTCACGCGATTCGCAAAAATAATAAATTCGTCCGGAAAAGAAAAACCATGTAGAATTGCTACTTAGGAAACTTAAAACACTTAATAATCACATTTTACAATCTGCAGGAGAGAAGCAGATTCAACTTTTAGAATTTTCAAACACATTTATTATGTAAATTCTATGAGGGACCCCTCAGAAATGCCTTTACTCGCTGAAGCTACCTCGGAAATAATAATTTTTGCCATTTCTTATGATTGCAATCTCTCTCATGAATAATCGTTAGTTTTATTCACACAGCTTTAAACATTTATTCTAAAAGTTGGCACAATAAGCACCTTATTCCCTTGGTCGAAGCACCTATTCATATTGTGCATGCAACATGCATTCGGTAATGACAAAGACCCTGTTGTATTTGGAGAGAATAATCGAGGCTTTTTTCCAGAAAACAGACAGTCAGGGACACGCCCAGATAACATACGTCATTTTCCCGGTGGTGAGCTACTTTTAAAATGACCCTGATTGATAAAGATCTCTCATTTAATGTTGTCGACACACGAAAAGAGGTAGCTAATTGCTTTACCGCAATTTCTAAGAATCCCGAAGTAACACGAAACTCCTTAAATGTAGGTTGATATTGTAAAAGAAAGAATTTTGGCGCAAGTAATACATTCCTAGAAATTTAATAAAGCTTTTCCTCTGGCAATAAAAATGAGTCGTTCTAATAACTAGATAAAGTGGCTGTAATTTTGTGAATAAGTCGTCTTTCTATTTCTACTTCACTTATCTTTAAGTTTTGCTCTTGAGGAGGTTATAGTGTTCCATGATAATAGAAATTCATTTTTATATTCATTGTTAAATTTAGAAGAAATTGTTTTTTTAAATAAGGTATTTTTGCTTTACTTTCTTTGGTCGTTTATTACTTTTTCACGCTTGAAATATACAAAAAGGAAATATTATAATAGTTGTAAATTCCATCTCAAAATTTTGGAGAATCAAAACTTTTCAGGTATTAGTTGGAAGTCAGACGCATTTCTGGAATTATGTCTGAGCATAATAACTTGAAAACTATTTGTGATAGTCAATTGAAACTTGATGCAAAATATTTATACCTAATTTGTAAGTTTCTGTTAAATTTTAGACGAAATCCGTTTTTAGAAAGTGTGTCTGTATATAGTACGACTTAAAACTGTAACTATATATGTAAACAACTAAATCTATAACAATTGACACACAGCTTTAACGATTAAAATGCAGATACGAATCAAATCTGGACCCAGATCCTTCCAATAATTAAATTTCCGTAATTCTGCACTTTCACAAGCATGTAAAATGATAATTTAAAAAAAAATTATCTGAATATAGGAATTTTGTGACTAATTGCGGTTAAAACCGAACGAAAAAGAAGTATCCAAAATAGATATTCACTGCCATGGTTCTCTTATAATAGCGTCATCAAAAGATCGACAAATTTGCATTATGATAGGCCCTTTTGCAATTGTTTTTCACAAGTTAATACACTGTTAATATATAAGAACATTTATAAACAAGTATACGGGAACATTTCTGATAACTACTGCCATCGGTTATTTTATCTTATCGGTTATTATATATATATATATATATATATATATATATAATCTTGTTAATTTTCAACCGTTAATAAAATACCCTTTATTCCCTCCCTCAAGTTCAAGTAACTTTTTTTTTAATTTGTAGTGTATGACATCGATGTTAATACAGTTTTTTCAGACATTAATTTATTAACTAGCCACCTTTGGCAACCAGTCGGTTCGCCAGTATTAATACCGACTATAGTGGCCAATCAAATTTTTTTTATATATAACTTACTAATTTATACTATTTAAGACAAACAATAACTTAAAATATAATAATTCTCTCACATGAGGACATTAATAATCTGCGATAGCAGATTTCAATTTTCATTTTTATTTCATAATAGCTGCCTTTGGCGACCAATCGGTTTGCCAGTATTAATTAATGCTGACTAAAAGGTTCAATCAATTTTTTTATATAACTTGGTCTCATAATAAGTTTTTCAGCAAAATATTTTTAAGCTTCAAATTTCGATAGTCATATAATTCACTTACACTATTATGTAGGCCTTAAGCAGTTCTGATCTTTGAACTCCTCATCTCTCTCTGGTTTTCTATCAGTGCACATAAACTTCAGTTTTAAATTAAAGTGGAAATGATGGAAGTGCTCTTAATATAAAGACATCTTTATTCAATCCAAGCATGTATTTAATTAAAACTAAGAACTGAAAGCAGAGTAATCCGACATTGAAGTTTTATGTTCACTACAGAAATTGAAACATTATAATGTTTTTATAATTTATAATATCTTAAGGAATTATTCAGCAAACATTTGACAGATTAAATAAAACTAAGTTTTTAATTTTACTTTTAGATATATATAAATGCTCTGAATAATATATATTTTTTATTTTGGTTTATAATATTATTTCACCTTCTAAATAAATGAAAAAACATTTATATCTTCTGCGATCAAATCTGACTGATTTATTCAGTTCTGAATATTGTAAGTTTAGAACAATCATCATTTTTATAATCTGGGACAATTATTCTAAAGTAAGCCTGATTGGCTTCTTTGATATCTTGATAAAATGATCTGAAATAACGTTTTTATCGAATAGTTATATTGAAATTTTCATAGATCGATCAGCTTTGAGGATTGATTTAGTTGATTGGAGTGTCACTTTTTTTATTTTAAGGACTTATTGTCTCTAGAATATTTTGTTAAATATGATTCACAGAGCAGACGATGTATGTAAAAATTTAATTCATCAGCAAAATTTAAAAGTCGAAGTTCATCAGTACTTTTTTCCTCAATCTACTAATTATATATTTCATTTAGACCATTTCTTAAGAGATTTATATCTGTCCCCAAAAAATTAAGAAATTAGATGTTGGGCTCCTATTACAAACGATGCCTTGTAGATGTTAAGCCATATTTGCCTTAAATAAAATTGCTTGGTTGTATTAGTAATATATGTATAGTAAAATATCATAGGAAACGTTTCATTTCCTTTATTTTCCAATATATATATATATATAAATAAATAAAATAAAAACCTTGTTTTATATTTGTTTCATTTTATGCAGATACGTGTTGAAAAGGATATTTTTATATGTTTAATTTGGAGTAGTTGATTTATTTTTTCTCATGTGAGAACATGATATTGTTTCGGTTAGAAAGATTTGATGTCTCCGAAATATGCGGGTTAAACCTATTTTTATATGTTTTTACAAATTTTGCACTATTAATTATTACATATGCTTCTTTGAAAGAAGAAGCGTTTTCAAATAGCTGATCTGCTTTTATCAGTATAGTTTTAATATTACAAATCCTTTGTTGAAAGAAGATGCGTTTTTATTTCGCATGATTCATTAAATTGCGGAGATAAATTACAATCACGAAGGGGAATTCTTTGATTTGCACAAAATATCTTCTTCACATCAGTAAAAGTAACAATCCAAAACATATCTTATTGTTTTAAAAAAAATTTAAAAAAAACACGAATGCAAAAATATTTTACTTCTACTTATTATCAATTGCTTTTTGTTCGTCGTTTCTTTGAAATGACGTCATCTTCAGATTCGTTTAACATTTCTTACTTTTAAATAATTAATCTTGCTCTCAGAAGGTTATCGTGTTCTGCTTTTCTAAAAATTCTTTTTCAGTTTTAACTGTCGCATTTTTGTAATATATTTTTATTTTGTATTTTTATTTATTTTAATCCTTTAACTGTATTAATATTTTTGATATTGCAAATGATCAAGAAAGTTTTTCTTTTGCATTAATTTTTTTAAAAAATATCACATTTCCTATTCATTTCATATAATCACGTGATGAAAATTATATTTTTCTGTTTTATTTCTGATAGTAATTAACTTATTTTTTTCTTATCAGAATTTCTAAAAATGTGATGGCAACATATTATTAAAAGCTGATTCTTTTGAGATTATCATGAAGATAAAATTTTATTTTTATTTTATACGAAATAAACTGTTAAAAAATACGATTAAATTAAATGTTTAAAAATTCATTAAAAATATAATTTTAATTTATGGGTCAAAACATCAACATCATTGAAAAGCTAATTTTTTGAATTTTAACTTGAAGCAAAAATCAATTTTGTACTGTGATATTTTCGGAAATTATGGCGAAAAACGTTAAAATTTCACTAATTTTTAATTAATTAAAATTTTAATTAAAAAAATTTTAAAAAGTCTCCGAGGTGCACATTCCCGGCCCCTAAGGTATGCATGTACCAAATTTGGTTGCTATATGTCGTACGGTCTGCCTTGTACCTCGCCAACATACCCACACCCACACAAATTGTGCTTTATTATAAGTAAAGATAAAGATGAAAAATAAACGTTCATTCAAAAATCTTCATTTCCCCATCGACAAATAAGTAACGAATTCAGTTTGTGCTTTCCCCTCACCAATAAGGCAAGGCTTAACATATTTTCGGCCGATTATTAGAAATTATTCTGTTTATTTACTTAAAGTTTGAAGCCTTTAGAATTAAACATTGTTAATAAATCAATTTTTCGGATTCATTTTGAAGTACATAGAAAATTCACGCATTTTGCGTTGACACAATTGGCGCTGAAAATTTGATGCTAATATAATTTTTGATAAATTATTTATAGTAATTGTAATTATAAGACCGGCTTAGCCTGTTTGGTAGGGTTTTGGATTCGCATCTCTTGGTTTGCGAGTTCGAACCCGTTAGCCTAAGATACTCTGCGTATGATGGACGTCACTAAATCTGTCGTGGTCAAAAAGTCCTCCATAAGTAATACCCCTCCTTCCATTGTAAAGCGAAACACAAAAACGACAATTGTAATTATTTTTAAAAAGTAAACTAAAATAAATTTTTCCTTTGTTAACCCAAGTGAAATTGATTTTTAAAAAAATGTTTTTATATTACTTGTTTGTTTGACCAATCATAACCGAATTCTATTAAAAATTTCAGGTCTACGTTTATAAAATTTTACTGATTTCCCCTGCTTTTTTAACGTGATGTCATTCGGTTCAAGCAATAAAAAAATCAAATTCCAGTTATTCCGAGTAACGATGAACAAAACATATAACAAAGTGATTCGTACAAATTATAAGATAAGAATAGCAGAGAATGAAGTAAATATTATCATCGCCTCAGGGAGACGAGGAAAATACCATCATTTTCATTATTAAATATTTCTTATATCAGTCATTTGAATGACAAATAAAGAATTTAAAAAAATCCAAGCATTATAATTTATCTACAGGGTGTTTCAAAACAACGTTCAAATTCCGTGGGGAGGTAGGGAATATGTCAATAAATCCATTTCGCATGGAAACTTATGTCCGTAATCTTTATGTGATTGGATAAAAGAGGAAAGGGAAGTGAACACAAGGAAACAGTAATGTTAAGCGGTGAAAATTTTGAGTTCATTCCAACAAGTTAAATGGGTTTAAAGTCTTGGCTCATGAGATATGTATTGCATTTCAGACAAATGTATACTCATACTATTGAAGGTTACTAAATAATCTATAATATTATACTATTTCGTAAAACGTTTGCCCTTTTCATCCCAAATTATTTTTACCTCTCCATTTGTCACTGTTTTCTTTCACCAATTTTACACTATTATTCCAGTGGGTAATATAACTGCAGAATAAATACTATTGTCAGAGCTTATCTTGTATTTGCAAAAATCCACATCACACAAAAAAATCAATATTAAATTAACATTTTTGTGCAAACTAATTTAACCCTTTCTGGACAACAATTTTTTTACCTAAGGAAAAAAAATCCCTTCCAAATCTTAATCAATGGGTACCATAGGAAATACACCTACCCATTTTTAAAACTTTTTTGTCAAAATTGATAAAAATTAAGGTATGTGCCAAATTGGGTACATTGGGCATTCTTTTAACAGTTTGGCTTCACCAAAAGGTAGGCAACCCGTCACAGAATTTTTAGAATAAAAATAAATAAATCCTTATTAGCTTACTATTTTCAATAGTTTGTCTTACCAACAAAACATGGGAATATCTATGATCAAATTTTACCTTTCATAACTGATTTCAATGCACAATGTGTAAATCATCAAAAACTTTGTTACAGTCAAATATCAGCATAAAAAGTAATATGCAAGGAGGAAAACATATTTTTCCAAAAATTAAACAACAATGTATCCATGATGATATGTCTGATGACATTTGATTACTTAGTGAAATAAATTTGGAGAGAGTTACACATCATAATCAAACACTTATTCCAACTGATTCTGCAGGATCTATTTGTCCAAGCCTTAGGGGGCACGTTGTTTGACTACATCTTCTGTACAGCCGGCCACCCCGCCACCACTGAACTTAGCAGTATCGACAGGAATATTTGTGGCCGACTGTGGGCTGTAGCAATATCCAATCTTACATTGACCGAATCTGTCAAACTAATATTCTCTTCAAGATACTTGACCCCAAAGTGGTCATAAACTGACCACTTTCTTCTCTATAAACTTTCAAATAGTTGGGGAAAAACTGGCAATTTTAGACATCTTGTCCTTCAGAGTCCTAAGGTTACTTGGAACCATCAGTACTGAACTCAGGTCATTATTTTTAACTTGCAGATGTTTTCTATGATCGGAGATTTCTGTACATTCCTTTAAATAGTGGTAAGCAGTACCGAGTCCTCCACAAAAGCATTTATTTTCCTGCATTATTTCAAATATTTGGAAAACTGCAGGCACGTTGTTGGACTGTCAGCACCACGAGTGGCCTTCCAGACTGGTAACCTTTTTATTCCCTTTCTGCCCACAGACTCGACAGGGTGAAGTTCTGGCGTTGTTTCATTTTCAGAAAAACTATCTGAAGCACTTTCGGAGTCATCAGGTGACTCTGATTCAACATCTTCATCGCTCGAGCTTTCATCAGCATGAAGATCATCACTATCCTCTGGTGGTACAATGACATTTTGCACAACATCCCTCCTCCTTTTCTCATCAAAATTAACAGGGTTCATTATCTGAAATGACAATAGGGTACAAATACTATATCTAACAATGCCAAGTATAAATGTTTTAACTAGCCATTTAACCACTCATTAATCTCAATTATATGACAACATCATGAAGTATATTTATAAAATATTAGAAATCAGGTTTCAGAGGTTATTTATTGACTTAATTTACTGTACTGCCGTAACAGCCCAGAGGGACGAATTCGTCACACACTTTTTCTTCTATTTCAAATAATCTGAAACATTAATATGTCACGATTACATATTATATAAAGGGAAACCATAAAGAATACAAAATAAATTTTAGAAACACCTGAACTTACCTATGAAAGCCAAAAACGAAAAGAAAAACACAAGTAGACTATCTTCTACGTGGTTTGCTTCGACTTATTCCGATCGACGTAGGAGTTCCACCTTTCCCCGCTTGGTGGCAACACTTACTGCTGCCGGCAGATAGTAATTGTGACGGTTTCGACACATTCATTTTTGTGGAATAACTCATTTAGCTACTGAGGCATAACTATTCTAATGGTATGTGCCGAATTCGGCACACCTGACTTTAAAGGGCTAATTTTAAATGCTAGTTATACTATTGAACTAATACTATTCATAAAAATTACTAATTTATTCATACTTTATTAAAATAAAATATTTCTTGAGGTATTTACAATACTTGAAGCAATCTCATATAAATTTGAAAATTAATGGAGATATTTCTTCCATACGAAAAAAAAAGAAGATTAAAATGAAATAGGCTACTCATATTTCAATGTATCATGCCGGAACATAATTTCTTGAACGGCCGAGCACCACGTGCTCGTACAAGTTAAATTATATATTTATTCGTTTTAATAGTTTCATTCTATTGGTCACTTTAGTATTGCAAATGATCCAGAAAACTTACTCTCGTTTTATTGTTTACAAAAAATATCACATTTTCTATTTATTCCATTTCATATAATCACGTGCTCAAAATGACATTTTTCTAAGGTTTATTGGCTGTAGTCATTAAATATTTTTTTATCAGAGCTTTTGTAAATGCAATGACAACGCGTTATTAAAAGCTGATTTCTTGAGAAGATACTCATGCAGATAATTTTTATTTTTCACCTACGGATTTTTGTTGACACCACAATACTCATCCCAAAAACAACATCATGTTCTGACATGATAATAAAGAGACGTAACTTGAGTCTGATCACAGATCCGAAATAAAAGTTAATCCTGTCAATTCATCTCAGTAAATAAGAATACTCGTAAAAAATTATAACAATGTAAATAAATTAAAGGTGTAATAAATAACGCCTTTTTCATGTGGCTAAATCAATTATTATTTTCCTATTTTGCCGTTCTCGTGGAAAGAATGTTTTAACTCTTAGGCTAAAAATATTTCTAATTTCATCAATTTTCTGAGATATGTGTGTGACTGTTTGCGCATACGGATATGTACGTGAAGCATTCTTTTAAAAAAATACACACGAGGTTCTTTCAAGCTATTTATTCTTCAAAAAATTCAAAAAATACAATAATTTTTGTCTATTATCGAGAATTTTTATCAAAGTTATGATTAAAATGGTGCAGCATACCAAATACGATTGTAGAAAACTGAATGAAAACTAAAAAAAACATTATAAAATTGTATAATTTGATAAAAGAATTTGCCGTAACTAAATTTTGGATTTGTGATGGGAAATATTTCACGTAACATAAATGTTGTAGTTCGAGCGATCAGGATATTATTAGTGAGTAAATTAATTAGAAATCTTTACATATATATCTAAGAATTTTTATTTTCAAAGAAAATTAAAATAATAGCAAAAACATCTCTCGTTTAGTAATCGATATCAATTTTTCATATCGTTAAAGGAATTTTCAAACTAATAAATACATTTTGATACACTTTTACCTGAAATATTTATAAAATTATAATATAATTTTTCTCCAAGAAAGTGTGATATTATTGAAGTTCAGTTACCTTCATATCGTGTATTCATTTTAGTGATGAATCCGAGAAATTTTCAAATTCAAATTTTTATATTTTGACCGCTTTACATCTTTAAGGCTGAGCTTTTATTCATAATATGTATCAAATTGTTTATGTAATTTTCGTTCATATACTTAATTCAATAGAGTCATAATTAAATACAAAAATTTCTTCAGACAAATCTAAAGAAATATTTAGAAAACTTTCATCAGACTTGATTTACATCCCAAAAATGAAATTATATTTATTACGGCAGAAATATGTGTACAAAATTAATTTAATAATAAATGTCAGCATTTTCTGCCAGAGACTTGAGAGAGAAGTTCATAATCCATAAGAATTTTAGATCGATCTTAGAATTTCGAATTTTAGTGCAAAAGAAAGCGCAGTGAAACTATTCCCAGTAGGGTCATTAAATAATCTCATTTGTTTTCTCCTTCTGTTTCTATAAAATTATTTAGCCTTTCTTTTTCTCGTTATATTCTTACTAGTAATTTTACTATGTTTATTCTATTTTTTTACCCATTTAAAACGAAACCATTTTATTGATAGCTTACAGAGCTATAAAATTCAGCTTTTAAATTCAAATTTCTTTGATGTAACTCTGAAGATATAATAAATCTATTCCTTTCAGATTATGCTTTAGAACTTTTCAAAAATGCTTTCATTTGTATTTAATCAGAAGTTTTGAGAGTAAATATCAACGAAATCGACTGGAAATTTTCATACTTATATCTTCCATTTTTCTTTTTCTCTCTTTTGTATCTTTGTTCATCAGAGTTTTCTTTAAATGATCTGTTTTGTATTCTTGGCTTAGCTACAAATTGTTTCATTATGCAATACAAAAAAATAATATTCTTAAAAATATTTATAAACGATGATAACAAATGAATGTCAGCTATTATTGAAAGGAATATATATTTTTTATAACGGCGTTATTAAATCATTCTATAATAAATGTTTGAATAATAAAAATTTTATCTTTACAATTTTGAAAATGCTCCAGTTTCACAGTCCGTGTACAAGAAAATTTAATATTTTAATATTAGTAAATTATCTGAAAAATACTATATTTACGGCAATTGTTTATTAAATTTTTATTATCGTTTCTTAATAAATATTATTTTTTATTTATAATTCTAGTTTATTTGTTTTAATTAATTTCCCCCTTCAATAATTCTATTTATTTACCATTGCCATATAAGGTATAAATTCAATGGATTAATTACTACATAAATCTACTTGAAATAAATGTAAGTTCTTTTTTTCTTTTCCTCATCACATTTCAATAAAGTATCTATTTAGAAAATAATAAGCTTGTAATATGCTTACAAGATTATATAATCCAGTTGATTTTCTGATACGAAATTAATGTCAAAATGTTTGTAGCAAGCTGTGTGTCAAAATTAATCTGACGAATATGAGAATTGCGCTGATTGAACATAGAGCGGTGGCATCATCTGAAGATGCAGAACAAAAAGCAAATTTCCAATAATGAGTGTTCCACTCAATAAGGCAAAAAAAGAGAAAAGATATCCAATAACAAGCATAGTCAGCAGCATAAACTACATCTGTAATTTATTAGAATATAGGGCGAGAAATATAGAAAACTATTGTAAGACGAATAATGAAGTATGCATATAGTGCAATCTAAAACTAGTGTTTTCTTAATATCGCTTTATACTCGATGATTTTTTAATTGACATTATTGAAAAATACCTGTAGCTAGATCGAACAAATACACAGAAACCGAATTTGGTATTTAACCGTTTGAGTGCAGCGAAGCGCTATCGCGCTTCACTTGCCGTACAGGTAAGTATTCTTCCGCACTCAAACGGTTAAACTCATGATGGCAGAAGAGAGATTCCTTGAAAAAAAAATTTGTCCCCAAAATCACCGATATCGGAAAAATTTAAGCTGCTATACAATGTTAAAAGCTGCTAAGATGGATTTACACTCTGCCAGTTATTAGAAGGCCAGTAGACAGCGCGTGCGTTAAAAGGGTGAAAACCTCTATTCGGTACAAGGAGATGACTTGCTCCAATGGGTAAACAACATGCCGCTGTATTGTATTTTATTTCTTAATGCTGACGCATTTGTAGAATTTGGTGTGAAGAAATTTGTCATTTATTCCAATATTTTCTGTTCTTTCTAATGCGAAGTTTTGAGTGTGGTTTGTGTTTCATTTTGCTTAACATTTTTCTATAGCTTTCCAAATTTAGATTGTAAAGTAACGGACTCTTTGCCCTTCCCGAAGGCACACAGATAACTGCAACGACAACGTCGGATGTTCCTGAGTTCCTCGATGTGACAAAGTGGTCACGAACCCAGTCACATCATAAATTGAAATAATCATTAAAATTCGTAAGTTTAGGGTAAAATTGAAATTAATTTGAACGAGTTTGGACGAGCGCAATAAAGCTCTAACGTCATGAAAATTGGCAGATAATGACTTTTGAGATAATTTAATTTATTAAAAATGAATTATATATTATTTATAGGATAATTATAGAGAACTTTAATGGAATTATGTTACAATGGCCTTTCAATTATGGGGACTGATTTAACTATTTTGATAAGTTATTTTTTTATAAAAACCCAGGAATTACACACGTTACCTAATCGTAGCTATCTAAAACCTAAACAAAAATATTTTTGAAAATTTTAAACACCAAATTGATAACAGAGTAAGTTTATCCGTAGCTTTTTTACGACTGGAAAATTGACACAGACATTATCAATAGCAGCTCTAATTCTTTTTCTAGAGGTGGGAAGAGCAGGATCGTAATTGGTAGCTAAAATAACTCGTCACGAATCTGGGATATTTTTTCTAAGAACTTAATTAAATCTTTTGATGAATTCCAAAACAAGTTCAATTTGGAATTATTTTCTCTCTGACGTACCAAAGAGCATTAAGTGTTCTTCTCAGTTGTTTGTTCTGAAAAACTTACAACCTCTTGATGTGTGTGGCTAATGTGGCCCCCCCCCCCCAAATTTCAGAACATTAAAGGTGGTCTTAAGATAGGTTTGTAGAGCAATAACTTGGGCCTAAACGATAATTTACTCCATAAAGAAATTAAGCTCCTGAAGGCACACGGATAAAGAAAACGGAATTACCGGACCACCTTAAATGCAACATTGGTGAAACTGTGATTGAATTCTAAGAGCCGTCACCGAAAAGTATGTCCCATCATCGATGGGAGTGAGTGACACCCCCCACCTGTTTATGTACGCTCCCACATTTCCAAGATCCAACTACCATTCCGGAAGCATATTCTCTTTTAAAAGTACCCTACATGTGGGGGATCCTCCAAATTTAGATATATTGACCTTTTTTAACATGTCTTTTTGTGTAACGATACGCATTGGAAAAGAAAAATTTAGGGCATCCTTAAATCTCATCGTCGTCAAAACAACAACTTATAGTCTAGTATGGAATACCAGAATATATCTTCTGAAATGGGAGAAAAAATAAGCCAATCACTTTCCGCGCATGCGTTGTCTTCCATTGCCGTCTTATAAGTGGTCGAGTGTAAGCCTACATTTACAAAAAAAAAAAAACTACACATACTGAATCACAGTGAAATGTTGTCTTGAATTGCACTGATTAAGGCTATATGGCTCCACTAGGAATACTTTTTCTGGTAATATGAATCGCATTTTCACATGAATAAATTCGTTTGAACTGAGAATATTTTTTACAGCTGTCTACATGTTTTTATATTTCAAATTATTAGTGCTCTGTTGCCTATGTAGACATAAATTTTGCATTTTGCTTTGACATTTGTGTTTTATAATAATTTTTGGTTTTGTATGTTTAGATAGCCTTATAAATGCTTCTATTGACAGTTTTTGGAATCTTTTTTTGTACAGAATCTTATTGCTCATGTCAGCATTAATCACCATGCCGAGATAGCTGCCATTTCAGTTATTAGATCGAACAACAGATGTTTCCGAATAGTGTAATGTTTTTTTCTTTAAAAAATCATCCGGTTTAATCCATAACATATCCTCTAGTCGGTAATATATTTTTTATCTTTAATTACAATGAAGGACCAGAAAAACTGGTACACCAGTCTTATATTGTGTAGAGTATCCACGAGGACTCAAAAGAACCGCAGCATGGCGTGGCATGGATTCAACTAATTTGTGAAGCTATTTTATAGACAGCTGGCACCCTGATTCCTCAATATCATGGGAAGACTTTGGGTGTGTAGAAAATTCACACCATGATAAACCAGAATGTCATGAGAGTACCAAGTGGTGAAGATCTCATGAGAACAGCATTGCAAAACATCTCAGATAAGTTCGATAATGTTTCTGTCAAAGGAATTAAATGGCCAAGATAAGGAACAAAATTAAGAAGAATGCTTCTCGAGCAACTCAGTAGTTACTGTAGACCTCTAGGGTGGCGCATTGACCCGTCAAAACCATCCACATCCATAGGAATGCACGCCGGACGTGGATAGATGCAGGTTAGCAGAAATGTTGTTAACGTACCACTGGCCTGTTATGGTTGAATTTAAATGTATCAATGGTCCCATTTCGTACCAACTTCACAAGGTACACGAAATGGTCTGAGGTTCATATAACCCATATAAATTAGGATACATTGTACATTGCTTACGCCGACATTTGTTGAAAAGCCTGCATTCAAATCTATAAACAAAACGCAATTTGAGGAAGTGTTGAATGTCTATCTCGTGGAATGATTCTTTTCAACCGTCCAAGACCAAGGTCTGCCAAAATCTTTTCTCAGCATCACCTCTGCGGAAGATTTGAAGCTCTGTCTGCATCCTTGAAATGGTCTTGCACGAAATTCCAAATTTCATAGCTACTACGGAAATGTTGTGCTCCATCTCTCGTGCGCGACGATTACTTCCTGATGCATAACGCTTAAATTTTAACAACCTGCCATTGTTACAGCAAGAACCGATATAATAGCCTCCTCAAACACCTTTGTCTTATGTACACACTATCAACAGCATCGCGTAACACTAATTGGTTTAACACCTCCATTATTCGCATATGATCTGCTATACAAGTTTTTCTGACTTTTCAGCTTATATATTTAACTTATTACGTATGATCATGCTTTATAGGATTGTTCATCAAAACTTTCCACTCTGAATTGCTCTATTGACACTGTTTGTTCTTTAGTACCCATTTTCATTTTCTAATATCTTTTCCTTCATGCGACAAACGAACTCGATTTTCTACCACTAAACATTATCTTAGATTATAGGCTTAGATTTGATATTAAAGTGAAGACCATTGCTTCAACATGGAACATAACACAGTTTAAAATCCAAAGTTCTACAACTAAGGAAATTTCCAAAATTCTATATTATCACAACTACCAGTTCTAAGTCGCAAAGAAATCAAGTTAGAATTTCTTTATAATGTCCAAAATAAATTAATTTCTTTTTTTCTAATATTTTTATTAATAAAACTCATTTTATAACAATAAATCAAAAATTAAATTAAAGAATCAATGAATTTTAAGACGTAAAATATCTTTTATTTCTTCAAATATTATTAGATATTTTTTTAATAAAATGCACTTTGAAGATTATTTAAACAGTGACATTAATGGATCCATTTTTTTTAAAATAGAACTCTGAATCTCATTACTAATAACGCCTAAAAAGTACTCTTTTTTATAGTATAATACTGCTTAGTTAAATAAATAAATGAACTACGAATTATTATGAATCAAAGAAAAGTATTAATCTCTTCAAAGAGATTTGAAAAAAAATCCAGTAAATTGATCTTTATAAAGAAACTAAAAGAAATAGACAAATATTCAGCTTTATATTAATTGAAATCGTTTTCTTGTGTGTCTTATAATTTCAGTTAATTCACATTAGAAGCGAAAATTTTCTCTAAAATAGATAAAATATTAATCCAATTAGCACGAAAAGAGAACTGAATGAGGGGTGGAATAATGCTCGGATGAATTTATAATTTAATCTATAATTTTATTTTTTTAATATATAATTTACTTTGTTGCGTTTTTTTTTTTGCTCTTTTGGACTTAATGCAAAAAGTATTTGAATCAGAAAAAAATACCGCATGAAATACATAGAATTTTCTTAATTTTAAGACTATATATATTTTACTTTGTGTAAGAGACATCTTTTGCCTTTTCTTACAAAGAAAATTTGATGATAAACACAAATTATCATTCTTGATTATTTTGTACAAAATTAGTGTTTGAAATTTTAACTACGGTACGTCAGTACTTCTGATAAATATAATATTTGTGTGTATTGCCATTAAAATAAGTCCATATTACTTTAATATTTGATTTGTACTCATTTAGTTTCATCGCATTTATTAGAAACCTCATAACTTCTGTGAAAACTTCGCAGGTCTTATGTGTATGATGAAAGAAATACAAGGCACTGGATAATGGATATAGACGTTTTATCTAAGGAATATTTCATAAAACAAAAGAGCTCAGATTTTAGTAAAAACAGTTTAGATATAAGCAATGAATAAAAAACAGATACAGGCACTAAAAGTGGAAAATTTCTAAATTGAAAACTCCTCAGTACTTTATAGAGGCATTTACTTTAATATCGATTATCTTAAGAGATATCGATATTAAAGTAAATGCCTCTATTTTTATTATCTCTAGACAGGCCGAGATGTTAAATGAAATTTTCATGAAGAATCTACAAATCTCAATTCTTATTAGAGGATGAGACAAATTTTTTGCATTTTTCAGACACATCATATACATCGCTAAGGTAAGGATTATAGAACCACCCCTTAAGAATAACAGTAAATTTCTTTTTTTTAATTTAAAATAACGAAGGATGGAAAAAATACTGCGGATTAGTAACAATATTTATTTGAGCGAAATATTATTCCTGGTGAGAATATTCGTCCTCCTTCAATACTGCCGTAACTCTGTCTCAACTTGAGGGGGAGGGGGGGGGGTCTTCTTTAAACCAGGATTTACATCCATTTCTTCTTTTTTATTGCATATACATTTTATATTTTATTGCATTACATCCATTTCTTCTTTTTTATTGCAATCATTTCCCCCATACACCCTGCCAAATTATTCGTGATAGCCACCTTCCTCATACAGAAATTATTTATTAATTACAAATTACACGGCAAACTTATATTAATGAAATTTGTTGAAATATTTACAAGCAGAAATTTTTAAGTATTGTAAGTATTGTATTACACTTAGATTCATTTATATATATATATATATTTTTATAAATAAAATAGATAGATAGATAGATAGATAGATAGATAGATAGATAGATAGATAATATTAGTGATTGGTTCTCGTTGCCCTTTTGGGTATACAAAATAAGGGAGGGGTCTTCCTCCTTCCATCGATGACGCGACGTACTTCCCAATGGGAGGGTTGTAGAGTGGACATTGATGAACCTTAAAATTTAACCACAGTTGCCGCCGGTGTAACTATAGCAGCGGTTCGGTCATTTAGTTTTTTCGTCCGTGTTCCCTCTAGATGCGTCAGAGACGTGATATAACTTTATTTCACATCACTAATTTAATGAAGGCTATAAAGCTGGCACGAATCAGTAAAAGGAAAATGGAAGAGAACAAGTAATATAAAGAAATAATTCAATTCCTACTTAGCTCAACAAAGAAAAATTATATTTTAGTTACTTTTCATTAAATAATTTATCAAAAAATCATTGATTTTCGCAAGAATAGAACCATTACGTGAAAAATACAGAAACCGTGCTTGTTGCCGATTGAGCTTTGTCTGTTGATTTTAATTTTCATTACAAACTGCTAAAACGCTATTTTAAGTATTAAAAATTAGTTAAATGTAATTGATGAATTAATATATGAAAAAACTATATTAACGTCATCCACTACAAGTTTAGTAAAATATATTTGAACTTGAGTGGGTGAATAGGAAGTATTTTATTAACGACTGAAAACTTGAAAAAGATATATAAATATATATAGGGAAAGTAGGAATTGCAAAATGATGCAACTACATTCAATAGGAGCAATTTTTACATATTTGTTGATTTAATTAGATTTGGTTTAAATTTTAAGCAAAATATGTCAAAATTCATAATTAGAAGATGATTCCTGTTGATTCAATTAATTTTTCAGTATTGTTATATGATATATTTGCAATATTCGGTTTTAGGGATATAGAATAACTGCGTAGATATACCAACATTTCTTGCTAATACGCAATTAATATTTCGGGCAAAATTAAGCATTTAACTAAAACAGAATAAAATAAAGCATTTACTACCAGGTTTGCTGTAGAAAGTCGACTGCCTTTCTGAAATAGGATATAATGACCTCTTCCTACAAAAGCACGTAGTTACCTTAAGTACAGCTGTTCCCCACGCAAAACTGGATTTCGACGATCCTCTTAAAACGACGTGCACTTATGAAACCACTTGCAATGAAATAGAAAACAAGGAACGTGGAAATTTTCGACTAACTATATTTGAAGC
The DNA here is from genome assembly GCA_026289955.1 of Argiope argentata. NCBI lineage: Eukaryota > Metazoa > Arthropoda > Arachnida > Araneae > Araneidae > Argiope > Argiope argentata. Next base: position 510,323 of record JAOUZG010038391.1, on the reverse strand, counting down.
ATGCTCTATCAAATATAGTGTCATCCGACAGAATGCATACACAACACAGGGATGAGCGTTGTTCCAAAGAGAATATCACGTTATTATCAATTTTTATTGTAATTCAAACAAGTGGATTGTCTCAATTTTGCATAGCTCAGTTGCTTCACCCACTCAAACTATTGTTCTAAAATGACGTTTCTGACAATATAATTTGATCCATAATACTCTCGGTCGTATTGCTTTACTTTCCATGCATTTGATTGCAAACAAATAAGCGCAGCAACTGGAGTGGAACTATTCCTTATATTGTGAATAATAATCCAAAATTATTTTCAATTATGGAAGGAAATTGAATTTATGATGGACCATCTTGAAATTACACAACCTTCATTACTGAAGATTCGAGACAATCAAAGCCAACTATTTATTCTCTCTGATATAGTGTCCACTTGAATTACTGATAACTCTACAATGGCACACCATGAAAATGAATAATGTTCCTCAAAAACAAAACTTGCTTATTACTGAATAATCCGTTGTTTTCTGTCTGTTCGAAGATCAAGAGTCCTTTGCCCTGTGGAAACAGATACTTCTGTTTAGCGACTGCATATTAATCGCTGACACTTACATGTCTGTTCAGATGCATTTCAAAGATACTTGTAAATGCATCAAGAAGGGCAAGAATATATTTTCATATTTTCCTGGATCAAAATTCAGCCGTTAATTATCACGATAAATAGAAACACTGTGCTCACAAGGGTTTCATTGACTTCGAAAAGTAGAGAAAAGAGTCCACATAAATTTGCTAGCAAATCTCAATAGAGAAAGTGATGTTCTGGAACACTCACTCGACGATGAAATAGGAAATTTCTGGATCAACTGTTTAAAACAGAGTAACATGACAAATTGAAGTAGAAAAGACTTACTATTATTTCTGTTAAGTAATATTTTCTATTGTAACTCTTAATAAATATCTAAACAGAAGATATTTTTGTATGGTGTCCTAACACAAAAACTATTTATTCCTATAAGAGTCTAATTATAATCCGTTAAAAGGTCATTATACTAAAAAAATTAATTTCTTATTGTGCTGTATGAAAAAATTGGAAAAAGGAAGTGGAAATGTTCTATTCTATAAATCAGTTAAGTTACAATATAAAATAAACAAAACATTCTTTATAGGGAAGGAATTTGAGTTTACGGAGGCAATAGCTCAAAGATTAAAATAAATTTAGATAAGTCATATCACTGACTTACCGCCCCCCCCCCCCCGAATAAGGCTAAGTCCTAAAGGTCCTTACCAGTCCCTCTCCTATGGAAGAATATCCTGTTGTCGACGGGAATAGCCATACCCTCACCTTTTCGCGCACTTACCCGGATATTTCAGGCCACCGGAGATCTTTAGAATGACTTTTTGCAATCTTCACCTTGGCAGTTTGAAATTTTACAAGCATCAAGAGTAACACTATAGGAGATGGCACAAAAAGTTTAAAAGTTTTAATTTATTTATGAGTTAGGGGGATTAATGTAATATGATATAGCGATAAATAACATTAATGAAAAATGCTCCAGGGGCTCCAAATTTGTTCGAAAGCGCTGCAATTTTTATTATTACCTACTCTAACCTTTTTGAAACAAAATTTGGTTTTAATCTTGAAGTTTGAGTACGAAATATCAAAATTAACAATGTATTAACTTAAAACTACTGATTTAAAAAAAAAGGTTTTAGAAGTTTTGAGCTATTGTATTAGTTAATTTTGATAAATGCTTTAAATATTTTTGTGTTATCTCCTATAAAGTTATTCTAAATGCCTGTAAAATTTCAAATTGCTAATGTGAAAATTGCAAAAAGTCATTTTAAAGGTCCCTGGTCGCCTTAAATAGTCATTTTCTTTCAATTTTACTAATACCATTAATTTTTTCTCAACTTGATAATCCTATTAATAAAAAAGGCAATGCTCAGATAAGATCCATTTCAAAGCATCGTTCCTTTATTAAGTGCTTTTATTAATTGAAAATAAAATATCCCACAGAGTAGTCATAATATAACAATCAGTTTTGTACAGTAGTTTCATAATTACAAAACAAAGTTGTGGAGTCCGATTTTTTAGGTACTAAAAATTCGGACTAACTGAACTTGCAATAATAATAAATGGATATAGAATATTTAGATTTTGAAATTATAATTTTATTATTGTACCAATAAATGGAGAAAAAAAGATCGTATATGGGAATACTTACGAAACTAATACGGAAGTTTTCTTTTCCCAAAACGACCGTAACTTAAATTTCTCATATAGAATTGTCTTTTTTATTTCCAACAAGTTATTTAAAGAAAATTTTCAAAGTCATTTCCTACTTCGAGAAACAAAGATGTTTTTTTTAGTTACTTTTTATTAAATAATTACATTTAATATAAATTATTTACCAAAAGAATAATTTATTTTCGCAAAACTTGAACACACATTCTTCACTTTTCTCGCCTTTTACCGATTGAACTACTACTTGTTGATTTAAATTTTCATTACAAACTACTAAAACTTTATTTAAAATAT
>JAOUZG010038391.1:452554-503550 GCA_026289955.1 Argiope argentata | reverse complement strand
TATGTTTTAGCAAATTCATGGACTAATAGAAAAAACTTGTGAAATTTTAAAACTTAGATTTATTTCAACCCGGGAAGGCACATTTTGTACAGGGAACGATCATGAAATATGAATCAGTCTACACCGCGTCACGAAATATGAAGTGAAAAAGTATAATCGACACCGAAATTTTTTCTTCAATGATTTTATAATTAGATTTTGAGAGGGATTTCTTTGACAAATGTAGTCTTAGGAAGCACAAATATTTATAATATATTAAGTATATTTAAAAGAATTTTGTAAACATTAAGAACTTTTGTCCCATTACTCGGAGCGCGAAAAATGTTAAAATGAGCAGTTTTACAGAATTAAATAAATTCTGCAGCATTAATGAATTTTTTTTAAAAAAAATGTACTTATATCAGGAAAAGTGGGAACACTTTAAAATAAGGTTAATATGGATTAAGTAAAGATAAAAACTAAGTTTTATGGAAAAGAGTAAGAATTAAGAATAAGAGTTAAGTAAAGATAAAACTAAGTTAAGAGATATAGCATTTAAAGCATGCGCACACACAAAATGCACAGACAGAAAGAGAGAGAGAGATTAATTATGTCTCTAACTCTAATTTGAATATTAATTAATTAATACTTTAATATTAAATTAACCTTACTTCAATTGAATTAACAAAGTAATATTGTCATCTACTGCCTTCACAAGGCACGTACATGATATACACGAGGCACGAAGTATGATATACAACCTTCACAATGCAAATGCAGGGATTGAAATCCCTAACGCCTACGATATTCTTTCCAGTGATAGATTCCTTTTATTCATCCGATACTTGTGAAAGAAATCCCTAAAATAATCCCTCATTTAGAGGCAATTAATTGAAAATCTCTCCGTTTCCCGTATTGTGCATTTCCTTGGAAATCCCCTTGGATAAACCATACCACCTAGCGGAAAACTAAATGGAATCGTAAAGTTTTCTTCTTTGTGGACTTGAATCCGAATTTTTTTCACATATGTGTAATGATATATGTTAATTTCATTAAATATTATCCATTCACTATTTTACCTTCATTTAACGCGTATTAAAATCGTGCTAAAATATTCTATTATTTCCTGATTGTATTCCATTTTTTTTATTTATTCACTCTACGCGCGCTCTACAAAACTGCTGACGTCTGCATTTTCTTAAATTTTAATTTACTAAGATAACACGCCTCAAAGAAATCACCATTAACATCTCACAGTAAAACCACTGCCGGTTTGCTGGCACAGAGGTAGCGCGTCTGCCTCGTGTTCTGGAGGTCCCGGGTTCGAGTCCCGGTTCGGGCATGGTTGTTCTTCTGTGTGCTATCTGTGAGATGTGTGAATGTGCCCCACTGTAAAAAGGGGCTGTGCAAGCGTATGTGTGTGTGTTTCATCTTCATATGAGCTAGAAGTCAGACTTCTGCCCTCGGGTGCTCAGGGGTTCATACCCTCAGAAGCTACTGCACCCCTCTTTCCGTGGTAAAAAGCGGACACGACATCATCATCATCATCAGTAAAACCACTGTTGGAGAAAATTCTATCTTTTTTCCTCTTGTATCGTGATGTAAACGGTCGTCAATTTTATCGTCACTTCTTGTACATAACGTGCTGAAATGAATAGAAGTTTTAAAAATCCCAATGTTTCTTCTATTTGGCCATGTAACTGCCAAATTATGTTTACAAACACGCGCACGCATGCACATATGAAGAGAGTGTGAGCGGGGTGAGATCGATAGATTTCAGACTATAAGGCTATATATCCGTAGTAGCACACAAATATTGTACAATATTGATCAATATTCAAAATATTGTTTAATATTGTGGAATATTATTTAATATATAATATCGCGAAATATTATACAATATTATGCCACAGGTTGTGCTAATTGGGATGTTTATCATAATTTCCGAGATATAGATATTTACTCAAGTTTTTAGAAGGAAATGGCTAGGTTATAAATAATTAAATGGCGTTCAATAAGCCATTCTTTTAATCAAAATTACGGATTATCGTGTTCCTGCATATGGTGGATTATAAAGTTCTAAATTAGAACATTAGAATAACTTATTATGACTTCTATTAACTTGATTTATTTATACGTGTAAAATTAATTTTCATTTCTTATGTTTCTTTTCTTTTGTTAATTCTGAAGTAAACTTGTATAGCACATCTTATTTATCACATCATTTGATCACCGAATAAGATTATGTATGCAAGGATTTCCCACCTTATATTTTGGTTTGTGAAGACGATAACTTAAATAAGAGCCTCTAATTCCGAAAATCGTATGATGATAATTTTTTTAACTTGATTTTACTCCCTTCACTTCTTTAACTACGACGAAAAGAAATTTAACCATGTGTGAAGACATTAATTTTATACAAATAATCAAAATATATTTCTTTTGAATCCAAGCTCCTGAAGTTCATTTCCTATTTCGTTACTGAAATCAATATTTTTTGCATTTGTGCCAAGGCTCGAACAAAATTGCAATATTTTAAATATCTAAGTTGTTCAGGTATGAATATAATAAATATATACGTTATTCAAATTTGAATGTAATAAATATCTGTTATCCAAGTTTGAATATAATAAATATCTAAGATATCCAAGTTTGATTGTAATAAATATATAAGCTTTTTTAGCTATTTTTCATAATAAATGATTTTGAATAAAAAATACTAGTAAAATACATTTTTTATATGTTAAGTAAAAGTTGATTTGAACTGTGAAATTAAACTTAGAATATAAGTAAATATATACATTATTTAACTATATATTTGAAATGCCAAATTTTTTTGCTTTATTTTATTAGTAACGATAAATAAAGAATGCATTTATATGCAGTCTAGGTTTTAAATAAACGCGCGTCTTTAAAATAAAAGATTTTTAAAATTCAAAAAATGAATTTTTTTTGTTAATGTAAGATATGGAAGAAGGTCTGCAAAACTAAGAGTTCATTACTATGGTAAATGTTAGAGAAAGCATATATTGCACCTCAATATAAATTTTTTATTTAAAAATATCGCAGCCAATGAAAGATTTTTATCCAGATAATGTAAAATAATGTAGTTATTTTGGCTGCATTCTATAGTATTATATTCTTCTTTTTCTTCGACAACACATAAAAGAATGCAAATTAGAGAAATGCATCAAGTATTCCTTGCAACATTTTTGTATATCTAATTTTATTAATTGCACTCTAAATCCAAGATAAAACCGGATGTTTCAAAAATGACTGGTATATTTGAAAAATAAAAAATTAAATTAAAAAAAAAAACTAAACGGGCAGCTGTAGAAATACACCGTTTGTTTCAATATGCCCGATATGACAGTAAATTTTCAGGCAGAAAAATTTGCAAAATTAATTACAATTTATAAAAACAGATGGCGCTGCAGACGACTAAAAAGATAGAGAAGAAATTGCAGTCTGTGAGTTCGCCATTCTGTAAGTCATGTGATTGCTTTGGACTATTCCACACATATAGGAAGCGGCTTGGATTGGCCTCTATGTTGACCAGGCATGAACCCCAGTGACTTCTTACTGTGGAAAACACTTGAAAGACCAGATAAACCGCCTCAAGCCAGAAACAATTGAACGACAGCAGCAATACACCTGTTCTGCATGTGAAGCCATCCCGCTTGAGACGCTTGCATAGTTTTTTGCTCATTTTGTTCTGAACTAATTTTGCAAATCAGTCTGCCTGAAAATTTACTGTTGTTCCAAGCATATTGCGACAAACAGTGTATCTCTATCACTGCCATTTGACTTTTTGTTGATTTTTAAAATATGCCGGTCATTTTTTAAACAACCTGTAAATACCAACTGCACGAGGAAGTCCTTACTTCATACTTCATGCACGAGGAAGGGCAAAATAAGTTACCTGGCTCAGAAATCTTCGTATAAACAGAATTTTAAAAAAAGAGTATTAGTTATTATACTCAAGCCTAAATCTAAATTTTTATTTTTATTTATTTTTATACTTGTAGAAAAAAGCTTCATATTCAAATCAAAAATTGTAAATCTTGAGAGATTTAAAAAAAATTAAAATGAAATTTGCTATGCATATTTCTATATATCACTTTTAGAAAATCATTTCTTGAACGGCCAAGCACCTCTTGCTCGTGCAAGTCAAATTATATTTTCATTCATTTTAATGGTTTCATTGAATGAGTCACTTCAGTATTGCAAACGATCCAAAAAAAAACTTTTTCTCGCTTTTATTGTTAAAAAAAATATTGCATTTCCTATTTATTTCATTTCGTATAATCACGTGCTCAAAAGGACATTTTTCAAAGGTTTTATTTTTTGTAGCCATTAATTTTTTTTTATCAGAGATTTTATAAATGCAGTGGCAATACGTTATTAAAAGCTGATAATTTGAGTTGCTCGAGCAGATTTTTAAAAAAATTTGTTTTTCGCCTACGGATTTCTGTTTAAAATCAAAATCTCATCCCAAAAGTAACATCATGTTCTGACATGATAAAAATAAGCCTTAAAGTCTGAGTAAAAAAAAATTCAAACTACATTCATAATGTATCGCAAATTTAATGAATTTTTATAAATTTTCTTCTTAGGATAAGTATGACTCATTGTAGCATTACTTTTAACGCATCACGTTTTCCTAATCTATTGCTTTCATTCCGAATATTTCATAAAACTATTTCATACTTTTTAGTGTACTGGTAAAAGCTCATATTTAATTAAAAATGAGGATTAAAATGTAAAAAAGTAATATGTTACTTAAATTATAATAGTAATGAAGTCTTGATATCCATTACCTTCACATTCGCTATTACGTAATATCTCTCATAAAGAACGAGAACTCTTGATTAATTGATTATTTAAATTTTTTTAGTAATTAATATTGTTTTGCCATGGGAACACGGGTTTAGCAGATTCCGAAGAAACGAAAAAAAAAGATATCACAGAATTCTTTTTTTATATATAAGCGTGAATGAAGCCATTTGCAAAAAATAGAAATGCATTTTGGGGGCCTAATTTTACACACCTGTTCATGTAAAATTAAAATCGTTTGAAAACAATCTGGCGAATGAAAGCTAAAATAATGATCCATATATTATTTTAATAATTATGAAACATTTTCATTTGAATCGAGGGACAGTAATTTCATAAAAAGATTTATTAACAAATTTTTATTTCGTGTCTAAATCATTAATTTTAAATTTCAATTATATTCTTACTATTAATATTATCTATTATTTATTTTCAGAAATCTATAATAATTAAATTTGGTAATTATTTGTTCTATTCATTTATTTGAATATTTTAAATTATGTTCTACATTTAATTTCCTCCGTCTTTAATATGCTTTAAATTAAATAATATTAAAACATTCCGCAACACATGCGCTAACATTTAGAATGCTGAAACATTATTAAGCTTTTTTCAGAGAACAAACATTAGTTTAAAAGAAAAAAATTCAAAGAAAACAAAGTAAATTATATTAACTATACATTTTCTCCAAACAATAAAATTGATAAAAAAAACGATAATATTTTAAGCAAGCTTTATCCCATTAGAATTTGTGCAATTTTAAGCAAACAAGGGTCCGTTATCTCCGTCTTCCCTCCATTTCTGTAATAAAAAGGCAGACGATATTAATAAACTTCGAAGCAGACGATGTGGATACTCAATTTAATTAATAAAAGATTCATTTTTTTTATTTTCATCGTTCTTCATTTAGTCTTTTTATACTTTATGACGTCATTATCGATAAAGAGGTGTAAAATGAAGTACTCAAGTTCCTTTTAAAGTGCCGATAACGTAAAACGACTTTTTTCACAGCTTTTGGTGTATATTAGAACAAAGATTAATGAATTAACTAATTAAAACTGTTTCTTACAGTTTTAGAGCTCTTCTTGTTTTTTTATCCAAATTTTTCCGGGTGTTCCTGAACAAAAAGTTTAAAACGGATATAGTGAAGACAACTATTAATAAGAGACCTTTTAAAATGCCGAAACAATTGTTCGATGTAGTGTTAAAAAAAGAAGAAAAAAAATGATTCTTTATTTGATTTGTTAGAATGTTCCGATTGCTTTTAAAAGTTAATGAATGTATGAACATTAATGGGATATTGCTTTTGTGTCTTGGAATGTCTGAACACTCACCTTTAAGAGAGTCGGGATTTTTTATTTCTCTGATTAAGGGAATTTTTTTCTGCAGTTGAAAAGGTTATATCCGTTTCCACATAGCTTCTATATTTGATCTCTTCATTTCAGTAAGTAATTTATACATATATTTTTAAAGACTTATTATTAGATGATAATACTTCTTTTTCAGCTAATAATCACTGAAATGTAAAGCGATAATCTGAGAGAGACGAAACAATTTTTAAAATGTTAAAGTCATCACTGTCTTTATTTATTCAACTATGAGACTATATTATTCAGTATATTTTTAATTCAGCCATTCCTCTCAAATATGAGATGCAAGTGAAAACAGAAATGCTTAGAGTGTGAAAATCTTTATTTTCATAAAAAGTGTATTAGGGAAGATTGAAAACAAATTTCCTATATACATCTCTTCATAACCTATCCTGCACTCATTCTAATTTTCTACTATGTCTTTCTTTCTTTTTTTCTTCATCCTGTGGTTTAAATGAGTTGTAGTCATAGTGTTAGCCATATTCAGTAATGTGCATACAGGATATCCCCAAAAATGAGACAAACTTTTTCTTCTAAACATTGGGCCTTGGCACATACTTGAAACGATAGAGTTTCAAGTATATGCCAAGAATATTCAGAAGCTTTGCTAAATATAAGTTTTAACCTCATTTAATATGTATAAAATAATTACCTATAATTATGAAAAGTTAAGATTGTCACTTATTTTGTACGCAAGATATGTTGTTGTGTTGTGACTAATGGCACTTGCCGTGGACAAGCCCCGCTGATACATCAGCAGATTTTAAGCCGGAGGTAAACGTCTCTTGTTTTACAAGTAGCGTCATCTATTTCCAAGAGTACGACTTAGCTACACACACGTCACAACCCTTTTTAGGGGGCGGACTATATTCATTCAGATTCATTCATACATCTCAGATCGTAATTTAGATCTGGAACAGAGAATAAGTACGCAGGATATAAAAGATTCAATTAAAAAGATATAATCTATTTTTAAAAAATTGATTCTACATTTTCTACATTATTTTTTGATACTTAATAGGTGGTGCTGAGGATTTTTTTAATTATTATTTGGCTTTATTGTGATCGATTTTTTTTTTCCAAAATCAGGTTAGAAATATCAGAAATAAAGTTTTTTCAGGTTAGTTTTCTACTTAATTTAAGTTTACAATAAGTCTTTCACCTTTTGTCTTTAATAATTTTTGTGTGAGAATTACTTTTACACTGCTTGATAAATTTTCTAAATTTTGATTTTTTTATTTGTCATTCTATTTTTATTAGTGATTATACTTTATCTAGTAACAGTTTCTTCCAGATTTTCTATGTTATTTGCTCGGTTTTTTTTTGTTACGCTATAAATGGCACTAAAGATATTTTTTTTTTAAGTTTTATTGTGATATCTTACTTTTTTTTCAATGCAGATCGTTAGTTTCTTTTTTTGTTAATATTACAATTTCCCCTTTGTTAATATTACTTTTTCAACTTTTCTCATTGCTTTTTTGAGAAATATTTTTAAACGGTTTGATAAATTTTCTAAATTGTGAATGTTTTTCTGATTTCATTATTTGATTATTTAATTTTTTTTTAAAAAAATTTGTTTTCATCGTTTTTGTAACCTTTTTGTATTGCGTTGTCATATACGTTATACAAATATTAGTTTTGAGGAGAATATTTTCTTCCTCTTTTGTTATGTTTCTGAGCTTTTTGGTAGATATTTATTCTTAAACTATTTGATAAATTCTCCAAATTATGGATTTTTCTCGAATTTTGTTGTTTTGCATTAACAATATCAATAGTTCGCTGTTTCTTTTCTTGATTTTTGACTCTTTCCTAAATTTTTCCTTTTTGAATTTCGTATTTTTAAATTGCTTTTTCCTATATCACAGCTTTTGAAGGATTTTCGAATAAAAGGGATTAATTTTTTTTCTTGTTATAGTACACACTATTTCAGAAAGATAACATGACCGAAATGAACTACTGTTAATGGTTTTTCCTATGAGAAAACCATATGCCACCGTCTCTTTTGGGTCACGTGAACTTCCTGAGTTAAGCGTGGTCTTCTATTGCTCCCGATACTTGACCTACAGTGAAAGTTGCTTTTTAAGGTAAATGGGTCATTCCTGACTGTGAAAACCATCGAAATTTTAGTTCTAAATAAATATATTTCAAATATATTTTCAAATATATTCAATAAATTTTATATCTGATAGAATTTATGACATACTGCACAAATAACCTACTTTAATTATAAAACTTAATATGAATATTTGTTCTATAAAGAATTTGTTTTTAATGGTAAATCAAATATGTACTGTGACGTGTTAACTTAGAGTTTGTGGTTTAGTTCATAAACACAAATTTGTGCATTTCAAAAAACTTTTTGGCTTAAAATCACTCCCAAATCAGAATATTGTAAGAACATCCGTTTAAATAATTACCAAGAACTTATTTTTATTTAAATATGCTAATTATAAAAATTTCAACAAAATAATAAGTGTCTTAAAACTTTGGAAATATTTTCAAAAAAGTGTAATATTTTTGATGATAAATATTAATACTATTGATTAGAATAGAAATAAAAATAAGTTTAACGGATTCATGTAGTTAATAAATTTTCAATTTCTCCAACTTGTGATTTTTGTAATCAATTAAATGACTTTATTAGACTAAAATTGAAAATTCTATATTTTAGTGTTCAAATTTTTCCAATTCTCTTAATGGTGTCTAATGTCTAGATTACATTTTTTAACAATCTTCAAACTTTTCCTACTGTGTATAATTTCTTGATTTTTTAGATATTGCAGCGTTTCCTCTCTGTTATTCTTTATTGACTGAATTATGTTGCCATCAATTTTCCAACTTCATTTTTGCACCAGTACTTAAGTTTCCTTGCAAAATAATCCCAGAGAACTCAAGAGAAAAATTATAATAAATAGAAATATCTCAATTAATTTAATTATTAATTAAATATTTTTCTTTCCTACTTTTAACTTATATTAACTTTTTGCTGTTCACGTTACTTTCTCCGTGTTTTTTAGAATACCATCGGCAAAAATAGTCATATTACGAAAATATAATCCAGATTTAAAGGGTACTTATAAGTACCGTCTGCAGATAAAGGTTTAATTACGGTGCCTTACCTTACCATATTTTTTTAATATTCTGAGTTATTTTAATAACTTTATATATTTGTGATGGATAGCCCCGATATTCCATTCAATTTATTTCTTAATACTCAATTTAGAGTATTATCTTTAGATGAATTTAGCATTTTGAAAAATATTTGACTGTGACAAAAATAACTCAAAAACGTCTTGAGCTAAATGGATGAAATTTAGTAAATAGTACTGAAACCAAACATCATCAAATTTTGAATTTCTTTCAAATTTTGAGAAACATATTCATGGGAAGTCCGTCCGTTTGAATCTAGGTTAACACAATAAATAAAAGACGGAGACGGCCATATAAATAAAATTCGTCACACAGGTTTAAGGTATATATTATAGACATCTAACAAAATTTTGACCTTAATTTAACAAGAGGTTGACTGTCTGTCAATCTGTAATTTCAGAAGCATGTAAATGTGATAACTCAAAAATGCAATGACCTAAAAATATCATATTAGTTATGGAATTTGGTGATTGTAAGTGTCTTTCTGTGACAAATTTTGGTTTAAATCGCCAGGGAAAAATGTGCTTAAAACTGAGATTTGTCTTTATTAGAAAGTATGCAAGAAATTTGGGGGAGACGATTTCCACTGATTATATCTAAGATTATCATTCGCCATACATTCTGCATGTAATATTTTGTCTTTCCGAGTAATTTTTATAAAAAAATTAATATATGATTTTACCTTTTAAATAAAATAATTTTTAGTCAAAGTAGTTTCCCTCTTAAGTCTTTTCATTTTTCAATCGAGTCTAACTTTTTTGTCATTCTTGCGATTGCTATTTATTTTTCTTGTATCTAAAGCTCTCAAATGTCGACCTCAATAACATCAATTTCCTCATCGATTTTTCACTTCCTCTAACCATGAGAGACTTGATCAATTTCTGACCTACTATTTAATTCTTTTTCGAAAATGAATGAATGCATTGTTTCTTTCTGTTTTTTCTTTTATTTCCGATATTTTCAATTCTATCACATTTAAGAAAAACAGTAGAAGTAAGAAATCATTTGCAAAGTTTTGAAGCACTTATCAGGAAGTTGAAGTAAATCGAAAAAGCATATATTCTTAGCCCACTTATTATGTTTAATAAAGCATGAAAAGCAGTGTATTTAGATTAAGGAAAAAAAGGCGAAAATATGATTTATTATTATTATTCTATCATCAAACTATATGTTTAAATTAAATTAAAATAGTTAAATGAAGTCTATGTTAAAATTAACGAATTTATTTGAATGGTCTAGAAAAAAAATGTATTGATTTATCCGAAAACGTTGTTTTAATTAGATTTAAATACCTTTGAAATGTTACAGATATATAATGTTTGATTAAATTAAAAAGAATTGATTGTAAAGATTTTAAAAGGTAAAAGAAAACTCTGTATGCATTTTATGTTGTGTGTTTTTCTTTTTTATATAATAAAGGACAATTGCATTGTAGTAAAGATCAAATACTTTTGAAATTCAGTACGGAGACTTAAAAAAATATTTCTATAAACTTAGAATTTAATTGAAATTAAGAAAAAAATACAGGGTGTCCGAGAAGTCTTTGACACATTTCAAAAATTCGGTTAAAAAAATAAACAAGATAGAAAGTAAAATTAAATTACATTTATTACCTCAAATAGTGAATTTTTTTTTAACGTATCAATACACCTCGATGTGGGCCCCTGATTTTCGGGGGCTACGAGCAAATGACTGATGAATTCTATCGACGACACTTCTGTGTCGACCCAGGACACTCCCAGTTTCCAAAAACTTATTTTTCCATGCAATAATGCTGTTACGAGATGGAGGGTCTTTTCCCGTATTTCGTACGGAAATTACGTTGAACTTGAGTCACAGATTTCGATTCGAAAAACCACATAACACAAAACGCGCGCTCACTTGGAGAAGCCATTTTCTAAATAACTCTTTCTAGCGTTTCAGTACCGCAACTACCGGCCAGTTGTGCATTTAAAAAAAAACTTTACTATATGAGGTAATAAATGTAATTTAATTTTACTTTCTATCTCGTTTATTATTTTTTTACCGAATTTTTGAAATGTGTCAAAGATTCTCGGACACCCTGTATATCTTATTTACGTTCGAAAAAAAATTATAAAGGATAATAGGGGAAAAACCCGACATAAAAAAAGTAAAAAAATAAGCCACCAAGAATATTTTTTAAAAAAATATATATTTTTCAAGTTTTTTTAATTATCAACATTTAAATTAATTAATTAATTTAAATATTAATTAAATTAAATAATAAATAAAAATATTAACTATTAAATAATAAATAAATTAAAATAATAAATTTAAATTAATAGGTTAAAATAATAGTCATTAAATTAATTAATAAATTAAAACAATAAATATTACATTAATTAATAAATTAAAATAATAATTATCACATCAATTATTATATATCAACATTAAAATGTTTAATTTATTTACCAAATAATTTTAATATCAAAATAAATTGTTTAAAAATTTTTTAAAGACATACATTTTCTAAAAAAAATTACCATAAATACATTTTAACATTTTTCAGTCATATGAATATTTTTTAAATACAAATTTTAATATCTATTTAATTTTTTTATATTTTATTTATAAAAGCTTTTTAAAGATATTTCACGTATTTCTATTTCAATATATATATACTTAAAAAATTTCATAACTTTGAATGAATTATTCAAAAAAAAATGTTTAATAGCCTATTCGATAAAACAACCGAAGAAACCGATAAAACAAACCCAGTTTATCTCTGTATAGAGAAATCAATGCAATTGTCACGATAATAGAAAATGTTACTCCTGGAAAGAATTTGCAAAAATAAGGAAGCAAACCCCTAATTTTATATCTTACTATTTCATCTCAAGTATTTGATATTCTATTAACTAGAAAAGAATACTATATTTTTAGAAATTATTGAGATCCCCTTTAAAGGTGTATAAAAACCGACCACTTATATCAGTTCTCAGAGCTGTAGAAAAAGAATCAGCTTGTTTTTCTTCAATTTGAAAATGAAAGTTGCACTGGATATTAAAAATAGATGACACGCATTTTTTAAATATCCCCCAAACGAAGCATAAATTTATCAGTGAAATGAATTATTTAATTTAAACAGTCAATCAATTTAATCTATGATTAAGATATTAATCTATTAATCAATCAATTAATTTAATTTATGTTTGTCTCTGATAGTGAATTCAATGAAGCTTTTATTTAAAGATTCCAACATTGAATTATAGTGAAGAGGAACGAGAGAAACTATAGTTATTGTGTACTTTTTACAAATTCATTGTGAGGTAAATGAAAACAGTAGTCGAGTTTCATTGATAGTTATTTAATGATTTTTTAAGTTCCATATTCCACAAGACGAACCCAACACGGATACGAAAATACGGCGCTCTGAATACAATTAAATAATGACCCCGAAGAAGGATCATGGGAAATCTACCTTGATGTGAATAAGGTAACGTCATTAATTGTATCGAAAAAGAAGTTAGTAGAGCTATGTTCCCACTACAATGTTGAATAAGAAACAATAGACTTAAAAATATTTTTTTTAAAATACACAATTTTTACTTTTCAATGCACTAATGAAAATTTTTATACATAGGTTTTATTGAAGGATGAAGTGAATAAGAATGATTTTGAACTCTGATAAAACAATGAGTTGATCAGCCACGTACTGAGTGTCCTTTATCACTTTCAAATATTCAGTAGCTTTTTTTTCCCAACTTTTATAATTTCTGAATAAAAAATTGATATTTTATTATTTTTTGGCAAAAAAAAAACCAGCCTCATGCCACAATCAATGATGTTCTAAAAATAGTTGGGAAAGTTTTTATTAATTAAATTCATTGATCTGAGATTTAGAATATATGAGATGAATGAAGAAAGTATCGTTTTGCGTTATCGACATTTAAGAAGAAAGATGGGTATTTTTTTTCACACTCCACTCTTTTATTGATAGTAACGTCTTGGAGTGCAAAAAGAAAAGATTTGACTCAGAAATAAAATAAAACTTGATTATTTAAGTGATTAAATTAAACTTCCCATTTACCATTTCCAAAATTTTATAACTATTTCTAGTAATTGTCCAGTTATTATAACTGAAAGAAAAAAAATATTTAGTTTTATAATATTGAATATATTATTTTAATGAAATTAGATTTTTTAAAATAATACTTTTTTAAAAACAACTTCATTTTTGGAAGTAAATGTATATTTAATTTTATCTGTTCTAAAAGATGTTTTTCTTATTAAAATAGTTATGAACTCGCAATAATTAAGTTTGTTACAACTTAATTCCGTAAAATAAAAATTGATGTCAGAAGTATTTTGATAAGTTAAATTGTTGTCTCTGTTATTTACGGCAAGTTAGTGCAGCAGCTTCTGAAGGTAAATACCCCTGAGCACCCGAGTGCAGAATTCTGATTTTTGATACTCTAAGTTTGTAGGTAAGTATTGTAATCTAAGTAAAGATGTAATGAATTTATCTCCATTTCATGTTTAATAATTCCAAATTGCAATAAACTGTAAATATAAACAGCTTTAACTGTCTTCACGGAATAAAGTGGAAATGTAAACATTATTTAACCCACCATTCTTTTTCAATTCCTACTATTAGGAATTATATATATATATATATCATAGAGAGAGATCTTGTTCGAATTTTTAATAATTAATAAAATACTTTCTTTTAATTCAATCAAGTACAAGGCATATTTTTAAACTTGTAGTAGATGACATTTAATGTAAATACAGTTTTTCGAATATTTATTCATTTACTTTCTAGCCTTTTATAATAGTTCTTTATAGTAGTTGTAATTGTTCCGTCTTGATAGCCTGGTTGGTACGGGATTGGATTCGCATCCTTTGTGCTGCGAGTTCCAATCTGGTAGCAAATTTCTCCATGTATAGAGTTATACCACTGGAGAAATTGAGTCAAAGAGGATCGTTATTCGGTTGCTCAAGGGTCCATGCCCTCAGAAGCTACTGCGCACCTTCTGCCGTTGTAAAGAGGAACACGAGGACAGCAGTTGTAATTATTTAATAAAATTAACTAAAAAAAAGTTCCTAACATCCAAACTAGGAATTGATTTTAAAAAATTGTTTTTTTTTTATATTACTTGTCATCTATATGTTACCGTTAAAACTCGGGAGCCGTTAATATGCAGATTACCCAACTGAACTGCAAATCAACTGATATGCTCCGTTGAAGTGCGGGATCAAGAGTTTCCCGCATTTTCAATAGGCAAGGGGCACATTAGCCGCTTTCGTATCCTTATAGTGAAAACTTTTGCTTATATCGTTTTCATCTCCTAACCCTTTTCCCTTCTTTTTTCGCTGTGGGTCTTAGTAAAACAGAAGATTCATTTGAATCAATCGCATGTGAGTTTGCAAAGAGAGATTTTTAACGAAAGAAGATATCCCTGTTGTAGCAATATCTTCGCATCCAACTGCAGTTAAATAAATCCTTTAGCACAAGGCAGAGCTTCAAGAAATATGACTACAGATCTAAATGTATCACAAATTGGCGTGTTTGTCCAATTGCTATGCAATTCAAAGTGTGACCAGCCAAGAGATTGCACTAATAAGTGGGCACAATTTTTATATTTCTTAAATTCTTTAACTTAATTGTAATAATATATTATACAGTTTGATTATTTATTTTATTCATTAATCAATTAAATAAATATGATTCTGTCAATGTGAATCAAAGTTGCTTTCCTGATTATAATAACTTGATTCTTTAGATATCAAAAAATAAATAACATCATGTGCATTTCTTTAATTGCAATAATATTTGAAAATGTTTGATTCATTTTATTGAAGTTTTTCAATTGATTGGGGGATGATTCTGCTAATGCGAATCGATGCCGTTTTTTTGCTTGATTATATTAACCTGATCCGTTAGGAAATCTGCAGATTAACTGATTTCTTCACTTTACTAAATTTTTAGACCATCTATGAAATCTGCCAAGAGTCGTTAAAACTGAATTAAAGTTATTCCATTAATTCAAGATAGTATAACTGCGAATTATGGAGACTTATAAACGAGGAAGAATTTTTGATTCGGTGAGAAATGCTCAAAACTATTTTTCTCATTTTGTATTAAGAGCCATTGTAATCCTTCGTCATTGTTTAAGGAATCTTTCAAAAATAGATTTCTTAGTCTAAGACTTGTCCTTAATTAAAGACAAATGTCAAATACCTAAATAACAAAATATTTGAAATTTGATGGGAGCTAAATATTGGTTAGTCTTTTAAGAAAAATTCTGCGCACTTTTGATGATGGTTAATTAAGATTCTTATTTATTCTCAGCAGAATTTAGAAATGTTTGTGTTGTGAAATAATATTTCGCTTCGCTTTTATTTCCTCAATTAAGATAACACGGACGAGACATTTTGAAAACGAAATTCAAATAAAAGTGTGATGCAAGCATTTGTTAGTGCGTGGCTTTGTGGTTGAGAAAATAATGAAGTCTTAAAAATAGAATTAATGAACGTGGTGTTAATAGAAATGCCATACGAAGGAAATGTTAGTTGCAGCTCAAACTTTTTAATATAAGTTGACATTTTTTTTATTTTTGAAATTATGTTACAACTATAAATGTTATGTATTACTGTCTAGAAAAAATCAGATTTTAAAAACAAATTTAAAACTAGTTACAATGGCTTAACTGCAATTATTATATTTTGAATAATTGATAAAAATTATAATTTTATTGCGATTTCAATCCATTAAATTTGTTAATAGCAACGATGCTTTCAAGAAAATTCTTATGTTGAAGATGAATTATACATTTGATTGAGAAATATTTTTTTACCCTTGCGACAAAAGTGAGGGACAGTTTCCCATAATAAATATTCAATGATATCCAACATTTTAATTTAGAAATATCTCCTGAATTCTAGCACTTTAATAAAACAGTGTTTTGAAAAGATTTTAAGAAAATTTCTACTTAATTACCTTCAACATATTATTTTATAATTCCCTATTCCAAATATTGAAAAATTTTATATATATATTTTTTCAAGTTCTTCATCCGATAGTCCCTAATTATGAAATAAAAATTTTATATTGATTTATTAAGGGATAATGAAATTCTGAAAATAATATTTCCCCCCTTTTCATTGGGTGCGTACAACCACACAAAATTTGAGAATTGAATTCTACCAGATTAGTGAGTGAAAAAATGTTTACAAAAATAACTTCATCTTTGCAAGAAATTACACTCTTCACTTATTAAAAGTTTCATTATAGAAAAGTTAACATATCTTTTGGTGAAAATATCAGAGATATTTTGTCTTCGTATTCAGAATTTTCAGAGGTATCATTGACTTCGTATTCAGAAACAGGTAATATCATATACAGAAATAGTATTCTTTTATAATATCTACCAAATTTAAATGTGTTTAAATTCAAATCATGAATTAGCTATAAAAAAGCACAAATTTAAAACTGATTGGACCCATGACATTTCAATAATTAATTAAAATTGAAAAAGTATAAAAATCGCGAGAGTGCTATTAATCTCCACACATTAAACACCAAAGCTGTTTTTACAAAAATTCGATAGTCTGCTTGTCCACTGACCAGAAATCTTTTTCATTGCATGCAAAAAATAAATGGTAATTTCTTTGTGAAATACCTTTTAGATAAATTAAAGGAGCTTGGAACATTTGCACCTTAAAAAAATGGATTTTTCATTTTTAATCTAATAATATAGGGGGCATTTCATTGATTACAGAAACGTATGGTTGGTGTAGTTATAAAAATTTGGAAGAGTGTAAATTATCCTTTAACAATTTATCTAAAAGAAGCTCCTATGATAGATAGGTTTGCACTTTTTCTCAAAAAACATTTTTTCAAATTTTTGTACCCTTAAAACGCATTTTATGTCTTTAAAAAATATAAAAATTTGTACAATAATATATAAAAATATTACGCATCAATTAAAACGATATGTATTATTTCTGTGCAATAGTTTAAATATTTATCAAGCAAAATATCCTTTTTATAGATTTCCAATTAGCAAGACATTCTTTATTATTAGTATATTTGAATGAAAATTTCACTGTTATTTTCTATGGGCATATATGTTAATTTTTGAGCGATTTTAATCAGATATTTTTAGCATATCGTTTTTTCGTAAAAAATATCACATCACAACACATTCGATTTGCCTTTAAAAAGCAAACACTTTAAGAAATAAATATTTGTGTTCTATTTTATAATTCAATTAAATCTTCTGTTTCTATTCGTCTTAAATTTTCTATCAGATACTATTACTGTTATTCACTTTATTTACAACTAAAATTTAGAAAATTTTCCTTTTCGAGAACAATTTCACACCATTCATGGATTATAACGAAATTTTTCTCATGTTTCTCAGCAGCTAGAAGAAACAATTAAAAATACTAAACAGTTTTAACGGTCCTGTAAAGTGGGTTAAATGGGTGTTCACATTTTTCAACTCAAATTGCATAACAAATTATTACACGTAAAATACTTTTACACAGTCTTAAAAATTAGAAAATAGGCTTTACAGGGACATCAGTTTCGCTATCATATTATTTTTCTGACTTTTAATCAAGTTAGTTTTTTAAAAAAATCATTTGCACAGTGAAATTTCATTTCTTTTTTTTTTCTTTTTTTTTCTAAAAATATTAAACCTATTTCACTATTTTAAAATGTTAGTATAAAATTATTTTCTATAGATTTTTAATTTTTAAATTATAGATTAGGAGCAAAATTTGTGATTATTATAATTGACTATTAAATACTATTTTAAAAAATGTTTGGCCTTTCTACAACTATATAATTTGATTTTGTCATAAAATAATTTTGTCATAAATCTTTAACAATTTAATGCACCTCATTGACATATATGCCTGTTTTTGTTGTTGCTGTTTTGTTTGAATCATTGAATAATATTCTAGTTTTATTTTTCAAGGACCATTATTTTTAATAACAAATTATCTTTCTATTGCATGATCGTATAATGTATCGCTCCAGTTTCGAAGTCATACTTTTTAAAAATCTAATTGTATTTAAGAAACAAACACTCAGTTTTAGATTTTTTATTATTTTTTATCCACTAATGCTTGAATTTTCTTTAATTTCGTAATATTTGGAATTCAGGCTTTTTTCTTTTCATATAAACTAATCAAGCACAGCTGCATAACCGTCAGGTTTAAAATCCAAGAAGCATTTGATTAAATTTTATAGAAACTTTTAATTCTAAGGTTCCTGAAATATAATGAATATGAAAGCGGATAATGAAACTAGCTCCAAGTCAAAAATATTTCTGCAAAAGGAAATAAATATAAAAAGTAAAATTATTAAGTCAAGTTTTTTTTTTTAATTTCATTTGTTTTTACAAGTTTCCTTTTACTACTTGAAAATTCTTTACTTGCCTATAACCGAATTCTTTTTGTTTCACTTCCTTTTTTCCGACCAGCAGTTTTTATTAAAAGACTACATTCACTATTACATCAAATATTACATTTTAAACCTCTTATCTGACCCTACTCGGCTTTAAAATGACATTTTCTTGGACATTACTAATATTTCATATAAAATTTAATTTATCAGAAATGTCAATATGAACCTAAACATTCAATATTTCACCAGTCGTCAATTATATGTCATTAATTAAAAACACACTTTATAAATATATGCGCCATATTTGATGCTAAACATATGGTTATTCGAAATCTTTAGATAATTAATTACGTTTGAATGCCTTCGCAATATTAAAGGACTGAATATATGATTGTACGAAGTAAAACATATGTGTTTTGCTTTCTCTTACTTGATATAGAACCGGGGCCTGACTAAGGTAGGGGCATACGGGGAAGTTGCCCCGGACCCCCGCTTATGTGAGGGCCCCCAAATTGAATATAAATAAATGTTCTTCATTGCTAAAGTATTGAAGCAGAGGGGGCTCCGAAGAAGATTTTGCCCGGTGCTACAACTAAGCTTAGTCGGGCCCTGTATAGAACACATATAAGCGCTCGAAGTTGCGAATACATTTGTAAATAAAATGAATTAAAATTATCGCTGCTTTTCTAGATTAAACAATAATTTATCTGAAAGGGAAGATTGTATCCTGGGTGAAATGACTTGAAGACACCGGTTGTCTTTTATCTGGTTTATTGGGAACATCAACAACAAAAGGCGCATGATGACGTCATAGTGTAGCAGGATTAGAGAACTAAACATAAATGTTTTCGCTGTATAGAGTCGAGATCAAAGTCTAGTTCGCTTCTTCAGGAGAAAAAAAAATACTAACATCAAGAAACAGAGCACGTGGTGTTTACATGATTGGCAGCTGGCTCCGCCCAAGAAAAGACCACGTGGTTAGCTTAAACCACGTAGTTAGCTTAATTCTTAACAACAATAGTTATTTTTAAATATAATGAATTTCGTTAGAAAGAAATTGGCTTGATTCCGAATTACTTCAGATATTTTAATATTAATAAAAAATGGAAAGTTCTAAAAACATGTTTATTAGTTTGTTTAATTTAAAACATTAGAGATTAAACAAAATGGATTATTTTAAACATTAATTAAGACATTAACATTATTTAAAATTAATGGATTAATTTTAAACATTAGAGATCAAAACAAAAATCTTTTTTTGAAAAGTAACTTCGATATGAGGATAAAGGGTATTTTAATAATATTCTTATCATGTTTTAGTTTTTATTAAAGTTTCACAAAATTTTTTTCTTTCCTGTGCGGATATATTTCCTTTTTTATTTTCGAATCTTCATCATGATACGAATTTGTTACAGAACTCAAGCGTTTCTAGAGGGGGGGGTTACATTTTAATAATTATTAGAAAATGCTTTTTAAAAATATTAATAAAATATTTTTAATCAACCTACTTATGTATTCCTTTAGTCCAATGACTCTAGGCAGTTGGTTACTTCATCTGTCTATTCGAAAAAAGTGCCTCCGTTTTTAATTTTATTACTGATTAAAGTGAACACAGATGAAAAAAAATGGCGAGTCGTGTTTTGATATTAACCTTATTCTTCATGTTCATTATGTTGTATTTTAAATTTAAAAATTAAAATAGAATCTGCTGTGCGTATTTCAATGCATCATGTCAGAACATCATTTCTTGAACGGCCAAGCGCCACGCGCTCGTGAAAGTTAAATTCTATTTTTATTCATTTTAATCATTTCATTGAATGAGTCACTTAAGTACTGAAAACGATCCGAAAAACTTTGCCTCGCATTTGCTGTTTAAAAAATATCACATTTCCAATTTAAATCAGTTCATGTAATCAAGCGCTCAAAATGACATTTTTCTAAGTTATATTTGTTGTAGTCATTAACATATTTTTTTAATCAGACCTTTTGTAAATGGGATGGTAATACGTTATTAAAAGCTGATTTTTTTGACATGCTCGTGCAGATTTAAAAAAATTATTTTTCGCCTACGGATTTTTGTTGAAGCTAAAAAGCTGATCTCAAAAACAACATCATGTTTTGACATGATGATAACACACTATGAAGCATACGGAAAAATTTTGGGAATATGATTCGTTTGATGATTTCTTTTAAATGAGAGCACATTATTTTCTGAATATAATATGCATCTCTCTGTAGGCAGTCGCTTGAGTTATTTTCCTTACGAAGAAAGACAGATGATAACGCAGTCTGTGCGTTCAGCGAAAACCCGTTTCTTTGCCAGGTCTCCTGACCAGTAATGGCTTATGCAAATGTCGATACTCCATCACACATATTTTTAGGTTAATCCTTCTTGCATTTTTAACTCGAAATCTTACCAAACATCCATTGAGTCGTTCGCAATCGATGGAGAGAAGGAATAGAAAGGAGGTGACAGAATAGAACATTAAGAAGTCTGGGTGATTAACACAACCCTAAGAGGAGAAATAATAAGTGATTATAGTTTAATAAGATAAGGATAAAACAAATCCTAAAAAGAAACAACATGTGCGTAATATTACTCAAGAAAATTTATTGAAATTATCCTAGTACAATTATCATTAAGAAATAATCAATTATTCAAAAGATTCGAAATTTCCAAATGTTGCCTGACTTTATACACATTCCTTTTTACTAAGTAATTTTTTTGATTAAAAACTAATTGTTGGTTATATTTATTTTTAACTGTCCATAATTCTTCCCAATCGATGAATATTTTTATTGTCCTGCTATTGTTGTATTTATTGTGTATATTAACATCTCTATTCAAGACTTTTTTCATAATATCATCACTTAAACATTGATTAATTCAGAGTTTCTCTATAACTCCATTTTCTATTGGTATTATTAACTTCACATATTTTAGTCAGAATCCGTCGTCTTTAACTTTAAACAATGGGCGAAAAATCAGGACATTAAAAAATGAAAGTGGTTTGAATTTCGAGACGAAAATGTAATACCTATTGTTGGAAATTAGGGCAAAAAATTATTTTTTAGAAATTTCCAAAATTTAGCAAAATTACACAATTTTCATATTTGTTTCATTAAAAAAGACATATTTTTTAACCCTTTGCACTCCGATGGTGCTTTTGACTCACCATTCAAGATTGTGCATCATTGACGTTTTATTTATTTATTTTTCAAATTTAATTGTTAAAAATATCTACGTAATGGTTAGGAGATGTAGATTCATTTTTCAAAGAAATTCGACTTGAAAGAATTCTGTATATTTATTTTTCATAGCAATAAACAAAGCTTTGTATTAGGTGAATATTTTTGCATCTAATTATTTTTCGAAGTGCAAAAGGTTAAATTTTAAAATGATGTAAAATTTATATTTGTACAACAATATTTTCGGAAATATAGCAGTAATCAGCTGAAATCAGCTTAATTTTTAATTAATCAAACATTCTAATTAAAAAATTTAAATACTATCTTTCCAAGTTATTTGTGAGCCAAATTAACTCTCTGACTTTCGGAGCGCCAATGCATACGCATTCCTTTTTTTGCAGTAATAGAGCTGAGATTTCTACCAATAAACTGTAAAGTTAGATAAAATGATGGAACGCATTTTGACTCAAAGATCGATGACGCGCCCTTCAGGAATGGGCCACCTGAGCGAAACGAGAGAAACTCGATAATTATATTAATGTTCTCAAAATAAAACGGATTGAATATGCTCGATTATGTTAAAAATATTAAGTACCCAATAAAAGATATCATTTTTTCAAATGCGTACATTTTTCTAATAATTACCGATACTGAAAAATCAGACTGCATAAGTGAAGCTCAAAAGATATATTTTTTTTAATTTTCAATAATTGAAGTTTATAAAAATAAAAGTTAGTACAAAAGAATAGATCTAAAGGAGACTGATTTCTACCATTCCAAAAATGTCAATTTCATAAAAAATATATTGATTTGTAAGCATGGTTAGTAAGAAGCTGAACAATCTAGTTGTATAAGATCTGGTTTCCATTCTTATTTGCATCAAATTTGCAAATTTCTTCTAAATTTTTAACAGGAACTCCTCGTAAAATTTTTCTATGTAAACAAAAATACGATAATTGAAAAATACAATATTCTAGGAAATAAAGACTGATTATGCTTTTACTACTATAGTTATTAACTTGTATCCAAATTTGTTCTGAATCTGTCAACTGATATAATAGTTCTCGAACGCTAATATTTCTAAGAACGCTAATATTTCAAAATTCATAAAACTTTTATAAATGATTTGTATTTTGTTTTGGTACCTAATTCATTATTCTGCATCTAACTCATATCCGTCCGAAGTCACCCGAATGAATCGCCAGGACTGCTGCAACGCCATTGGGAGGAATTAAGGTACAGTCCTTAGGGCTATCACAGGCCACGGCACAAGCCTTTCAGTAAGAGGGGCGTTCCGTCATCAGGAAGAGTAATCGATTTCTATACCCATTAGGATGGCGAGAACCAACTATCCTAATGGAACTTCTCAGTCCGGAAGCTGAGGTGCTCTTTCAATTATCTTTAGTGGAGAGCAAAATTGAAAGTAAGACTTTCCGTAGCATGTAGACATATAAGTAAATAAAGAGAAAAACACGTAATTTGTGTTTCTTCAGATGTGCAATCAAGCTTTAAAATATTAATTCTAGTATCTTATTTAAAAAAAATCTTACTTACGTCTTTTTATGTTGTATGATATTCTAATTTCGAATAACTATTTTTACAGGGCATAAAAATTAGCATGATGTTTTGTTATTAGAAATCATTGTACCGTTACCCTCAGAAGCTACTGTACCCCTCTTTCCGCGGTAAAAAGCGGACACGACATCATCATCATTGTGCCGTTAAATTGGAAACAATATTTTAATGTCGGGAAACAATATAAACAATATTATCAAAATTACCCTTTATATGTAATTTGAAGGGAAAGCGTATGCAATATCAAAAAAAAAAATTGCAATCAAATATTTATATGAAGGGACAGATGATATAAAATAATGCTGCAAAGAATGAAAAACCAAATAGAAAATAAAACATGTAATATTTTTAAAACAATTTTAGTGATTTCTTAAATAGTTTTCTTCGCCAATTGGGAAAACACAATACAGATTAGAAATTTTTAATTTTTTTTAGTTTTATTTTAATTCGAGAGTTCTTCTGAATTTATCTCAAAAATCGATTATATAATTAAAGATGTTAGGTTTTAAATGCATCAAACACTAAGAAAGTATACAGAATCGTTTGAAATAATTGGTCGAAAACATGTTATTGCCTCATTAGCGCGTGAAAACAATTAATTGAAATTTTACTCATTTGACGGTAGGAAATGAAGATTTTTGGTGGGAAATTTAGTTTTTGATTGATTAACAAAAATTTAAAGAATTAATAATTGAAAAAAAAACTGTATTAATATCAGTGCCATCCACCACTAATTTTTAAAAAAAAAATGTATTTGAACTTGATTGGATGAATAAAAAGTATTTTACTAACGATTGAAAATTTGAACAAGATATGTATAGGGAAGGTGTGAACTAATAGCAGGAATTGAATGAATAAATGACATTCTAAATATCATTGCCAAAGTAATTTATTCTATTTTGGATGGATTAATTATTGAAAAAGGGTTTAATTAAAAAACTACTTAATTAGCTAGCAAAAAAATAAATTGCAAATAATTGCATTTGGAGTAAAATTAATCGTTCATTTCAGTTTTCAGAAGGAAGAAATTAAGTTTTTCTTTTTTTAACGATTATCTAATGACTAATTTGTCCGACGTTTCAAGCTATTTGTGCGATCTACCATTAACGTAAATTTCCCCGAAACATATAGAAGTAGTTGATAAAATCTGTGCTACACACAAACCATAAAAAAAATTTATTTATTTCGAATTAATACAACTATTACTATATCCAATAAGATCGTTTGTTAATCGTTGCCATTATATTATCAACCTCCAGCCTTTTTTTTTAAATTTCACTTAAATTATTTTAAAGTTTTTTTAATAAGAAAATAAGTAAAAATTTCATTTTTTAAAAGAATAGTAACTTCTAAAAATAAAGTAAGAACTTTTAAACAATTATTTCTTTAATTGTTCTCTTAGAATTACTAGAAGCTGCAAAAAGATCGTTTAACGTTATCAACTTTAGAAGAAAATTAAGTTCTTCAATTTACTCTGTTTTAACGATAATGGCACCGAATGGCGTAAAAAGAAGCGAGAAACGATGAAATAATTGTTAAGCATGTTGTTGATTAAGTTAAGTATCCCATCGACTGCTGGGTAATTTTATAAAATCATCTTGGGATAAAAAAGAATTACAAGAATGGAGTTGTGATTAACAAAACTTTTCGGCTTCCATTCCATAAATTATAATTTCAAAAAGTCATTTAATAATATCCTTTTTTTAATTAATAAAATGTTTTAATACTAATCTGCTTTGTTCCTTTAATTAGATTTTCTTCGTTAAAAAATTATCAGAACAATTATTTACGCAATTGTTTATAGGAGCAATCATGCAATTATTATCAAGCGATAACTTGATGTTGTTTTGGTTATGAGGTTTTGATGCCTCCGAAATTTACTGGCAAAAATATTTTTTCCTGCTTTTACCAGTATTGCATTATTATTATATATGCTTCTTTGAAAGTAGATGCGATTTAAAAGGCTGACATAGAACTATAACATAGATGCATTTTCATCTCAAAATCGCTCGAGCACCGAAACTTTATTTGCCAGCTAAAATAATGAAAAAGAAAGTTTAAAAAAATTATATTATATATATAGAGAGAGAGAGAAGTCTCATGATTGTTTCAAACCGCTTTATATTGGTTAATGATGTAAATCAATTAAGATAAATAATGATTTAAAATAATATTGTTCTCACATGATCTCTAAATTTATGATCGAAGATTTAGTTTTAATTTTTTTATTTATTATATTTCGGTATGTTTTTCACATATACTGATATATACGGTATTCAATGACTAACTCATTTTTTTTATATTTATGATTGCTACATCATTACTTTTAGAATGCTATGTACCGGTATAATAATTTTTAACTTATTTTTTTACAAAATACTTCCAATATTTTAACCGCACGTCAGGCGCAGTTTAGCGACGGTTTGCTCTTTCGCCATAAAACTCACATTCAACCAACCCATCCAGAACTCTGTGAGTAATGATATAAAAGGGACTCCAAGATTAATATAGCCTGACGAATCAATTCTGAATTATGATCATGATTAGGTGTTTCAACCTATATTTTAAAATTCCTACTTTTACGACACAAAGAATGGGGAAAGCATTATACAAAAAATCAAAGAATTCGAAATGAAGATTTTATCGTATCTTAATAAATCAAACCATATTCAGTTCCAAAAACACATTTTTGGAGCTATACTTGTATGCTTATCAGTTTGCCTGTAACAGATGAAATTCAAAAATAATTTGCGCTAAATACTCAGTAGCGTAAGCGGATAGAATTTGCCGATCTTTTAAAATCATATTTTGAGCAAACCCCATTCAAGATTCTGCCTGTCTGACTTTTCGAATATAATTTAACACGATAATTACAAAACGAATTGAGCTAGATGGATAAAGTACAAGATGTAAATTTAAGTATTGTATTGCAGTCATCTATCAAGTTTTGAGCTAACTCCAACAAAGGGTAGAGCATTTTTCGGTCTGTGCTTTCAGAAGCATGAAAGCGGCACTTCATAAACATAGTAACGTAAATAAATCAAATTCGTTATGCGATTTCTGGTCTGTACTTTTGAGTAAAATTTTGTTTTCAATAGGTTTGTAAAAACACATCTAAAAAGCAAATTAGAACTTTGGATACTATAAAAAGAATGTCAATTAATAATCGCCAAATAACTTGCCAAGTATCACACAACTGGTTAATTACCAAAGGGAATAGTATCCACACAACTTCCACGCATACCCTCTAATAAATGTTATCCTAGAGTGCGTCTTGACATTGACGTACAATAGTTCGAAAACATTTACGTTTGGAAGATAATCCTTGGCGAGTTTTTAGTCGATTATCCCCTTACAATAGTAATATCTTATAATGCTGGCTTTCTGGCACATAGATAGCGCATCTGCCTCGTGTTCTGAGAGCCCCGGGCTCGAGTCTCAGTTCGGGCATGTTTGTTCTGTCTGTAAGAAATGTGAATGTTCCCCCCTTGTAAAAAGGGACTTGTAAGCGACTGTGATGAGTGTGTAGAAGTCGTACTCTTGGCCCTAGTTGGCGCTACTTGAAACAAGAGACGCATACCTTCGGCTTAAAATTTGCTGATGTATCAGCGGGGCTTGTCCATGGCAAGTGCCATGAGTAACAACAAAATATCTTATTATAGAATTTATGTTACAAAAGCCTATTTTCTAATCGATGGAAACAAAAAAGTAACACAAAAATACACTTACAATCACGAAAATCAATCGTCAAATTCGATATACTTAAGACATTTCATTTAACGTGGACGTGTTTCTGAAAATACAGGTGGACAAATAGTTGACCCTTAATTGGATTAAGCACAAAATTTGATAGGTAACTATATTATATAAGTTATATCTTTGAGCGGAGTTTTATCTACCTAGCTCTCTTTTTTTGTACTTATCAAGCAACCGCACAGACAAACTACATCTGAAAAAACTTTGCTCAAAATTTAATAGCGATCTGCAAATTTGGTATAATGATTATATACCAAATTTCATCCGTCTAATTCAAAACAGTTTAACTTTAAATTTTTCGTAGAGAGGGAGATAATTTTCAACTCAGGAGATTCGTCAGAATCTGATTTTATGACAATAACAATACTTCCTCTGAACTACATTCAAGAGAAAATAACGATGCTAAGAACTCATGTGAAAGTAGTTTCATAATTTTATACTAAACTCTCCGTCCTCAAAGATAGAGCCTGATAGCATGAAAAATATGATAAAGAACGTATGAAAATTAACTAATAAAATTACTATTTTCAATAGAAGTTTATTAAAAACTTACAACAGAATTATAAAAAATGTTTTTAATAAAAATTTATCTATATCGAAGGAAGATAAAACTCTTAATTTTTTGTAATATTTAATGACTAAAATTATTAAAATTTAAATTATATAGCTACGCATCACTAGACAATGGAATGATTTGTATTGCAACACCACATCACTTCCTTCACAAATCAACCTTGGTAATAACAGATGCAGCTAGATGAGCGACAAATATTGTACGCAATACCCCTCTCGCTGTATTTATTGTTCTCTGCAAACAATATAATTGTTTTTGGTGAAATAATGAGACAAAAGTCGAAGAAGTGTCCATTTCGATAAAGAAATCAATAGTTATGAAGGTTATATCTTCATTATCCCTTCTATTGTAATCGATGATTTTTCCCGAGCACACAAACACGCTAATTACTGTACTAAACCTTTATTTGGTGTTTCAATATGCCTTAAGACAATATGCGAGAAAAATGGGAATTGAATGACGTTTTTTTTTTTTCTTAAATTTTTATTTAAAGTCAAGACTGTGCAAATTACCTAATCGCAAAAGAAGAATTTCGTGGAAAATTTTGCTAGAAATACAAATAATGGATTTAATTGCCTTTATTTTGCGTCATGGAATTTCCCAACAATACGGCAGAAGAAGAAATAAATAGTGAGACTGAGGGAATTATAAAGCATTTCGCTTTGAACTTCACAGAGGGTTGCAGCTTCGCTGATTTAAACAATTTTCTGGCATTTCGAACTTGGATCTTGAAATCTATTTCTATAATAGTTCAGTGAGTATCAGTGATTCACTTCATATATTTATTTTATATTGCATTTTTAGAATTTTTTTAGTTTACTTACTTAGTTTACTTTTTTAAAAAATAGAAAAAACAAAGCAAAAATATTTTTAATACTCTTTTAAAAAGTTATGTCGCCCAGGTTTGTGTTCCACGAAAATTATTGGGCAAATGCCGGCGACATCACGTAGGTGTCCCATGAATTTTTACTTACTGTATGAATTATTTGTTTTATTTTAATTATTAAAAATTATTAATGAAATTTCGTATGCTAACATTCCTAATTCTTTGTTAAATTAGAAATGATCATTAAATTTTAGGGCCGTGGTGGCAGGGTGATAACATTTCTGCCTAGGACCCGTAGAGGCTCAAATTTGAGACCCGATTATACCGAAAAAGTGTTGGGTAAGAGGATCTGGTGTCCGTTAAGTCCATCTGGGTCAAACGTCCTCCCAATGGTGTGGTGTGAAAGTTTAGAATGCAGGTTGCCGTCCTAGGTGTCATCTTCGTCATCTAATGCGGCTCAAGATGACGAGGTCCGTCTCAGACTAGCCCTAATGTTGCTTTAAAAATAGGCGTTAATATATCTAAACTAAGCTAATCTAATTTTAGCATAGAATCCGCTTAAGTAAATCAATTAGTCATGCAAGCAAGTCTAAAAAACCTGAGTTAAATCTTTAAAAAATCAATTTATTAAAATTTTTCGGAAAAAGAAAATCAGCATTGTTAAATGATTAATATAAATTTTAAATATCCTATCACTTATTATTAGTTGTAATAGGAAAACATGAATTTAATTGAATCAGTTCATTGCATGTTACACAAACGTATGTTAGAAATTGAAAGCTGTAGTGAATATCCTACCACAGAACAAATAACTGACAATAATATGCGATGTAGTGTTTTAACGGATGAATTTGAATTCTTTAACAGCACTTAAAAAAGTTGTTATAAATAGTGCGTTGAAATATTATTAAAATTGAAGAGATAAGTTGTATTGAAATGCAACAGATATCAATTTTTTAAAAAAGTAAATTTCGTTTTAAGATAATATAAAGACTATTTGATGCGTATTAGACCGGTGATGTCCCAACGGTCGCCAACCAATTTGATTAGTTGGGCTCATTGATACATTACGACGGCATTGTTTGTCCGTTTTCATGAATAAACTCATTTCATGTCCATTCAAACAAGTATTTTTTAGATCGAATAATTCCATAATTTTGGAAATACGTCACTGCATCTTTTTCGTCGGCAGTTAAATCCCAAATTTTAATCGTTTTAACGAGTCAAAAAATCAAAACAGAAAAGAAAGCTTAATGATTTTCTGCGAAACCAATAAAATGGCGGACGACAGTTAAGGTTTGCACAATCGTTAAAATAATGGCGGTTGTTTGCCATTATTGGCGGTATTGCAACTCATTGGCCACACCTTCAAATTCGACGGCTTAATACGTAAGTACCGAATATTTTTTAAGATAAATAAATGTCCACCCGTCCATCAATGTCCATAAATATTATCCATCTGTATTGGTTAAGCCAATTTTTGCGCCCGATTAAATTTTGTTTAAAATATTTTACTTAATTTCTTTTGTATTTTCTTTCCTCTGATTAAGTGTGTGTTTTTTGGTATTACTTCGAATCATCGCCAAAATACTTCTACTAATATTTTACTGGTCCATAAATTGCCTGAGCGGGTTGTACAATAGATCTGTAATAGTCGTCGATGGTTTATTTTCATTGTTGCCATTTGGCGACATAAGTAACATAGGGATTTCTGTGCTACTTGAAGTAGAGTTTTATATTATATATAATATGCACAGAAATTTAAATGAATAAAGAAAATCAGAAAATAAAAAATATTAAGTTAGCAAGTAAAGCCTTTATCTCTAAAGCAGAAAATATACAAAAAAAAGTTTAAAAAAAAACAGTACTGAGTTGCCTAATTTCATAAACTACGCTTTTTTCATTTTAAGGCATCTTAAGTCTTTGGTCTCTCATCTTCGGTCTTTGAAAATTTTAATTATTTATTAAGAAATAATTGGTGTAAAGTTGTTTGTATGAAGACGAAAATCATTGAAATTTTGATTCTTTTGTCTCATTCTATTTATCCTCTGTTCATATTTTTCCAATAATTGTAGGAAATTTCCTTTTTGTGGAGATTGGAAGCAGAGAAACGTTGAAGCTCTGCTGGTGTATACCCAGGGGAGCTTCATTTGGAGAAGTAAAGGGAGTGGAGCAGAGTGTACTCTGGAAAGCTTCGTTCAACGAAGCAGGGTGAGTGAAGCCAAGTGTACCCAGGATAACTTCATTTAACGAAGCAGGGAGGCAGAAGCAGAGCATACTCAGGACAGTTTCGTTTGGAGAAGCAGAAAGAATGAAGTAGAGTGTACCCAGGATAACTTCATTTAACGAAGCAGGAAGGCACAATTAGAGTGCACCCCGGACAGTTTCGTTTAGAGAAGCAGGGAGAGTGAAGCAAAGTGTACCCAGGATAATTTCATTTATCGAATCAGGAAGGCAAAAGTAGAGTGTACCCAAGACAGTTTCGTTTGGAGAAGCTGCGAGAATGAAGTAGAGTGTAACCAGAACATCGTTTGGAGAAGCAAAAAGTGAGTATTGCACTCTTTATTTATTATTAAGAATCATGTAAAAAGTAAACTTAAGTATTCTGATCAGTCAGTACTATTAAGATATGAAAAAAACTAAGCTTTTTCAGAGTCACTTTTTCAAAAAAATAAGCTTAAAACAACATTTTATCTCTCTAATGGCTCATAAACATTTAGCAAATATTAAACACCTCTTTCCAAAATTCATTCTAGTTAAAATACCTCAAAATACTGGATAGGCCATGTTTCTCGACAGCCCCATCTCTACAATTCCCTACCACCCCTTTACAGAAAAAATTATAAATAACAATCCGTGTTCTTAAGGAATTGAAATAACAAAAAGAGTACATCGTTTTGCTGATAACTAATAGAAAATATATGCTCCGATAGCTTTTCAGAGTTCTCAGAATGCCACGCTATACCACAAAGTCATATGAACGAACGTTTTTGATTAACAAATCAAGAACCTATGGTTTTAAATCAATCCGACTTATAAAACGCGTAAGGATCCTACTCATTATAATTGGCCTTTTATAAGTAAGTAATCCCACATATAAAAGGCCAAGTATAATGAGCAATTTTGCAGAGCAAGCATTTGGTGTATTTCGGTTTTTATAGTACTAAGGTTGTACATTTATAGTCCGTTAGTGGCCTGATGATAAAGTCGTCGCTTCAAAACTGGAAGATATCTTCACTGTCCCGTTTTTTTTTTTTGCGGCACTACGAAGCACAAAATTAATTGTTGTGTTAGTATAAATGGAAGTAAAGGGGGAAGTTTCATTTTTTTATTCTTATCTAATTTATAGAGGTCGTTGCTATTTCGAAGAATTGAATTGAGCTAAAATTTTACGACTATAAACAGTTTCAGTTTGATTAAAAATAGCCAACATAATAATTAGCTCCTTTGCATACAAGGACGAATTTAACTCGCGCATCGAATTACTAAATTTTTAATTTTTAATTGACAATAAAGCGAAAATATTAAGTGAATTAAAATACAAAGATCAATTAAAAACACTCCAGTGTCTCAAATACCATTATAGAAAATCTGATTAACAATAAATATCCTAAATAGAATGTTTAATTTGATTAAAAAGTTTAATAAATTCGTAGATCAAGAGGTTATTTTTTTTATCAAGCTTTGAACCTTTTACTCATTTATTTATTTAAATAAATAAAAGACTTTTAGTGGGATTCCTCACTGTTTTATGGAAGTTTGAAAGTAGTTCCTTTTAATACTAATGAATAAGTTTTATTCAGATATTTCCGTTTACTTAGAATGCAATCAAAAGGAACTCACTATTCAGTTGTCTTAAAAGAGAAGGATAGAATCTAATGAATTAAGTAAACACTGCATTTAGTTTTGAGGAAATGCGCTAAAATCGTTTGTCAGGGATAAAGTCAAATATTTACAAAAGATAAACATCACAATCAATTCGGAATTCCTATATTTATTAATTAACTATTCAGAAATCTTTGAATTACTAGTTTCAAATGATGAAAATTCTTGAAAATCCTTGGAGTAATTATTGCCAAAACATTTGCTCGTTTAAAATAACAAATTATAAAAAAAACTGAAAAATTATTAGTTGAATTTCGTTTCAAATCGCAGCATGATTTAATTTTATGAATTTTTAAAGAAATTCATTTTAAATATCGTGTTTTTGCTTTATGATATACGATATAAATTTTCTTCTCGTTTTTATAAATTTAGTAAACTGTGCACAACTGTTCAAAATAAAATATATTCATAACAATTTAAAAACACGTTGCTTCTATATATTTTTAAGCTAATAGTTTTTCCATAACGTGGCAATTATTTTTTATCTTCTTTTATTTTTATTTAATTAATTTTATTTAAGCTTATATAGTGGATTTACACCCGGCCAGTAGGCAGTGCATACGTAGAAAAGGACTACTTTATATTTTTCACAATTTCAGAAGATAGATTCAAGAATCTTGTGCTTGGCTGTAAATTGTCGTTTTGGTGCCCATGAATTTCTCTTTTTTATTGCGTATTATATTAAAATAACGGATATATGCACAAATAATCAGAATAAAATAAAATAAAAAGTCAACATACCTAAACGTGGAAAACTATAGAAAACTATGCAAATCAAAAGAAAAAAAATTATTAGAAAGAACAAAGAGTAAAAAAATTGAATTAATTTATGATAACTTATCAGTATTTTCATGCCAACAAAGCCTCTAAATTCTGATCTGATTCCGTCTTGAACTTTTGTGAATTGGGTATTTTGGAATTACAATGCACTATTTTAATATTGCTTCAATTTAATTATTAATACAGAAAGAGATTAAGGTCGTACCTGTGACTCCACCTGTGCGTTTCAGAAAAATTACTTTCAAAATTAAAATATGAAGTTACTTAAAGTAAAAAAAATGACTGATTTATTATTATTTAGGAGATGAATTAATGTGAAATATTAAATCCTACAATTTAACCATAGTAGAACTGACATGTATTCCGTGAAATATCTATCCAACTACTATAACTGATTCTTCAGCCTTTGAGTTGTATATATTTCAGACAATTTAAAAATCGAATTTCATATTAATTTGATTTCATTTAAAATGAATATGCCACATTTAACAAAACAAAACTATCATATTTCATCTCCAGTGCGCACGGTAACGATACTGATGTTTAATATTTCAAAAGATCGTACTTTCTCCGCAAACTTTTATATGAGAAATTTAAATTCGGAAAACAATCTTAAAGAAATAATTTTTTATTGAATTCACTTGAAAGCTACAGCACTGATCCGGGCCTTTAATAATATAATTTTATCATAATTTAAAATATGGATGTCAAATAAGTTACTAGGTTCCAATGCCAGTGACCTCGCATAATGTAAATGTCTGATTGCCTCATTGCCTTTATATCTAAAGATATATCAGATTAATTTCCTCATTTTGATCTCAAACTGGCCCGTATTTCTTTATTCTAAAATTTCTATTTATTTCCTAACCCAAATTCCACTTTTTTATTTAATTCAAACGTGCCTAAAAATCGCCTTCCTAAACCGACACGTGTCAAAGAACTCTCGTACTGAATCGTTTAGAAATATTTTCTTTTAGTGATTTTACTGTCACTTTGCTCTTGTGTTCTGAACGGGAGAGATGAGTTCCGCCCTTCTTCCCCATGAACATCATAATATTTCCATGGTTTCCAAAAATGCCATCTCATCGGTCGCGAATCTAAATGTCATAATTTAGTACTATTGTAGCATTTAGCATCTTTTGAAGTATTTGTTTTATAACACACGTTAGTTTATTATTCCACAATGCCTGATTATTTGTTTTACATTGAAAAAAAAATCACTTATCAAAGGAAATGAGTCAAATATTGCATAAAAAATCTAAGTAATAATATTTATTTTGAAAAAAAAATTGTATGTAGACTTTTGGCAATATACAGTATTTTCCAAAATTGTTTAAATATATAATTTTCAAATACAACATCAAACGTTGATACCTTATCTGACAACAAGATGAGAAGTAATAATTTAACAATTAGATTGATCATTTCTTTATGGGAAACTCGACAATAGAAAGTCTCGTCAAGTAACTAACACACTGAATTTCTTTTAAAAAATTCACATTGGATTTTTGGTTCTAAATGAAGTAAGGAGTTGGTTTTCGAAACCAGTTTATTTAAAATATATAAAGAAAATTTCATTTCACTTTATTTAAAAGTCCATTATGGTAAAAAGAAAATAATGAAACGCATGAAATAAAGTCAAACATTTATCTTCTGAACGGTTTTTTTTAATCTTACATTTCATGTGGGAAAAAAACCATTTAAATTTCTTAAGTTATTCTTGTTAATAAAAAAATAATATGATATTTTTTCCTCCAAAAAATATTATTTTTTATTTTCAAAAATGTATTCTTGATCCAAATTAAAGGATACTTCTAGTTTCTTTTAAAGAAATAAAAGTAAAAAAAAAACAGCTTTAAAAAGTTTTAAATAAAGAAAAGATATTTATTCTCAAAAACTTTAAAAAGATTTTATTCCAGTTGTTTACAACAAAAATTGCGAGAATCTTGCAAGTGCATGGATAATAATTTAATTTTTTTCCCTACACTTCATCAAAAGCGTATGCAGTGAGAAATCTACAAAAAGTAACGCGAGAAACGTGACACCGCACGAAAAAGGAAACGTGAAATCCAGTTTCCAACTTCTTTGAGATTATATTTATCCAGGCAGCGATCTTATTTTAGTATGTAGAAACAGCAACTTGCTATTAAAGAAACAATTGTGCTTAAAATAAGAAACGGAATTCTCCCATGAATTGAAAATCCGAGTCTCTTAATTTAGCTCCATCGCAAACCGTAAAAAAATCCCTAAAGGAAATTATATCACAGACTCTCCGATCCGCTTGAAGACACGCGCGTACTGAATGATCTGACCGCATCAACAACAACATTGGAGAAATATATGGTTGAGTCGTAAAAGCCATCACCGGCTACCGTGCAACCCTTCCCAAAGGAAGTACGTCCAGTCATTGATGGAAGGAGCTAGATCCCCAACTTTTCATGTACCCTTCAGGGAGGCGAGATCCAACCACAATAATAGGAACAACTCGTCTTCATTTCGAGTTGCCCCGAGAACGATGTAATATTTTGTAAAATATTCTTTACACCCAATATTTTTAAACAGAGAAATGCCTATTTATAAAATTTAAAGAATCGATTCGCATTATTTTAGAACCTCGAGAAAATCCGAAAAACAGCAGAAGCAACTTTCTATAACGAGGTTTAATTAGCTTTAAATCATGATATTCTAATCTATAAAAATTTCGTTTTCATAATTTGTCATTTGTTCATTGAGTCTAATGCATCCCGTTATTAAAAATATTTCACTGGAAATAAAATATTTTCAAAAGACATTTACATGTAAATAGTCATTAAAACGTTACTAATTTGAAAAATGTTTTTTTAATCTTGTCAGAACACGGTTTTTGGCGTCAACAAAAATTCGTAGGCAAAAAATAAAAATCCTTAGTCAAAAAATTAACTGCTTGATTATTAACTGCATGAGCATCTCAAATAATCAGCTTTCAATAACGTGATGCCATTGCATTTACGAAAACTCTGAGTTTAAAAAAATAAGTATAAGACTACAGTCAATAAAATCTAGAAAAATGTTATTTTGAGCACAAAATTACAGGAAATGTGATATTTTTTAAGCAAATCAAGACAAAGTTTTTTATGATCGTTTGCAATACTCAAGGGACTCATTTAGTGAAGCAATTGAAAGGAATAAAAATATAATTTAACTTGTAAGAGCACGTGCTGCTTGGCCGTTCAATAAACTATGTTCTGACATGATACATTGAAATATACATAGAAGATTTCATTTTAATCTTTATTTTTCTTTCTACTGTCATAATCTTTTTTGTAACATGTTTTCAAATAGGCCATCATCGGCATTTAAATACAATAAAAAGTCTTAAACTTGCTCCATTTGTTAAAATGCAATTCTAACTAAACATTCTGAAATTATGTTCTCTGCTGTTATCTTAATATCCTGAAATTATCTCATTTAACATAAAATGGGTTCATGAATAATTAATAATTTAAATTAAAATATTCGTAGACCATCAAATGCCATTTTTTAAAAATAATTTGTTCAGGACCATGATCACTCGATCGTATCGCATATGAGACGAGTTTTTTCCACTCCAGGAGCCCGAGATAGCATTCATGATTTCAATTTGGAACTGTTTTATTTAAATTTTTTACTGCCGCTAGATGGCGATTGAAGTCCCTTTTAATTTTGAAGTATATCTCCAGAGTGTTGGTCTTCAGTATAAGCTTTTGATTCTGCCCTTTTTTTAAATTCTATTTTTACTTGATCCGGTATATTTAAACATTTAACCAGTTGCACGTGTTCGGCTCTTTCAAAAGGATTGTGCATTTGAAAGGTCATTATTTCTTTTGTTCCGGATTTTTGATTGTATTTTGACTGAGTGATTAACGCATGGAATGCTTACTGTTTTATGTAGGAGTAACAGATTTGTCATTTGCAGTATCGGTACAACTGCAGAGAATTTAGAATATATTTTTATCTGTTCTATTTGCCTTCGAATTACTAAGACAGGGAAACACAGAACAGTCTGATTGTACGGGACCTTCATATTCGGAAAGGCATTGGTTCATGTTCTACATTTCTAGATTTGATAGATATATTGGTATAAGCAAACGGCTCTCAAAAAATGCAGTGTGCATATGATTCAGAAAGACTCGGGTATTCTTGTTGATTGCTTTGATGTTTTTCTTTATTAGAATACGGGAAAACGCGTTCGTATGACTGACTGACCGTTGAAGTGAGAGTGATTATTATTTATAACTTTGTTTTCATATATATAATATTTGTTTTGTCGGTGTGGTTAAAAGTTGGGAGTTTTTCTAATTCTATTGATTTCCCTTAATGTTATAGTATTAATTATTAACACATATTAAGTAGTAATATATAACTTATAAAATTGAAGTCATTTTATTAACCCTGTATTGGCCGAATTTTCGTTTTAACTCCAAAAAAAATTGTGGGAACGAAAAATCAGAAATTATAAACCTATATATGCAATTGAAAACAAATGTTTGTGTTTAAACAACTTTATTGCGTTATAATCATTATGTGACTTTCAAGTCACACCGGCCTATAAAATTTACGCTTCTGTATAATAGCTCATTTGTGAAAGTCTAAAACAATTCGCATTTGGTGTAAGGCATAAATGTACATGCATCCATAAACATAGTTTGGTAATCAGTGATAAAAGCACAAATAATTTCAATTGGATCAAATTGTTTCGCGTAGTTTTACGGCCGATAGTGCGCACTGCAATTATTTTGCTATTTCGGGAAGATGAGAATAGCAATGGTCATGAAATACTAGTATCGGTTGTCTTTGCAACATCATAGAGTTAAGATTTATGCGCCATCTCATGAAAAAGCTATAATTATTTTGTAAAATGTCGATAAATAAAAATGCGACTTGAAAGCGACACGGGCCCACAGAGGGTTAAACTGATTTCTTCTTATTTTTTTTTTTATAAAGTTGGACTTAATTGCGAAATCTGCATGGGCTCGTAGTGACTGAACGCTCAGAGTGCTTCGATCTCCTCACGATGGTCCTGAAATGGGTTCAGAAACTTTACTCCATTACGAACCAATGATTCAAAATATGTTTCCATACTTAAGTATTAAAAAATAACCCCCCCGTAAGATGTTTTTATTAACTAACATCAATTCCTTTTGCACAAAAAATAAAACTAATCCTCAGGTTTCATTTAATGTTAGAGACAATACTTAGATGTAAATCTAAAATTATTTTAATTAAACACGTTTAGTGATCAAAACCACAAAAAAGATTAAAATGAAATCTGCTAGGCATATTTCAATGTATCATGTCAGAACATCATTTCTTGAACGGCCAAGCACCACGTGCTCGAGCAAGTTCAATTATATTTTTATCCATTTTAATTGTTTCATTGAATGAGTCACTTTAGTATTGCAAACGATCCAAACAACTTTGTCTCACATTTATTGTTTAAAAAAATAACACATTTTCTATTTATTTCATTTCATATCATCACTTGCTCAAAATGACACTTTTCTAGGTTTTATTTGCTATATTCACTAACTTTTTTAAAAATCAGAACTTTTGTAAATGCGATGGCATTATGTTATTAAAAAGCTGATTTTTTGAGATGTTATTAAAGATAATAAAATTTCTAGTTTTCACCAATGGATTTTTGTTGACGTCAAAAACCTCATTCCCAAAACAACATCATGTTCTGACATGATAAAAAAATATATCCCACACTAAAGATAAGGAACATAAAGAAAGCAACCTGTCAAGTTACGTCGGCAACTAAACACAATTCATGTAGAAACAGACTGAGGTGAAAACGAAACAGAAAATCCTTCTCGTTGACAGACAGTTACTAATTCTTTCGCTAAGTAAATAAACATTCGCTTCGTAAAAGAGACATAAAAAACAAGAAGAACCGCAGTCCGAGACTCCGGCTAAATACATCACCCGAGACACTAAGTTTACACCTTTGCAGCGCTAATGGTATTACTTCATGTCTCGACAAACGAAAAGTAAAAACAAAAGTCCAGAAACCGAACGGATTAGTTTGAAATCTTTCTTTCAACGAAGAGTGCTTCGAGTCCGGGATACTTGCCAGATGTTCACGGTCAGATGTATAAAGGGTGCTTCGGAACATTTCACTTGCGCAGAAAAACCTTTTCATTTTTTTTTTGTCTGCTCCGAGTTTTTATATATATCTTGAAAAATAGATGTGTTATTCTTAAGAAAAGAAAAGAGGCTTTTCTCTCTATCTGGGAGAAAAAAACATATAAATAAATTTGATTTTAATTTCTTTAGCTAAGAATCAGTTTTTTATCATGTCGGAATATGGTGTTGTTTTGGGGATGAGGTTTTTTCGCTTCAACAAAAATCCGTAAGCGAAACAAAAAATTTTATCCACACGAGCCTCTCAAAAATTAAGCTTTAAATAACGTGTTGTCATTGCACTTACAAAGACTCTAATTTTTTAAAAAAATAAATTAATGACTAGAGCAATTATTACCTAGAAAAATGTCATTTTGAGCAGGTGATAATATAAAATGAAATAAATAGAAAAGGTGATATTTTTTTAAACAATAAATGCGAGACAAAATTTTTTGGATCGTTTGCAATACTAGAGTGACTCATTTAAAGAAACCATTAAAATGAATAAAAATATGGTGCTTGGTCTTTCAAGAAATTATGTTCTAACATGCTACATTGAAATGTGCATTGCAGATTTCTTTTTAATCTTTTATTTCACTTTGTATTGAAATGTTACAAAAGATTACAATTTTAAAAAATTGACAAAAAGGTTTCTTTATAATATTTCTTTGAAAATCATATTATATACTAGTTGCCTCTGGCAATCAACTAGTTCACCTGGAAATATTGGATTTTATTTAATTTCATTTAAATATTTTATATATTTCATGCCCGTGATTCCGTAAAATGGTTAGAAATTAAAGCTGCTTTATATGAGTCGTCTTATTTCTGTTTAGTGCGTACATAAATTTTTCCAATAGAGACCAGTTCTGCAACATTATATGTCTATAAAATATATAAATACTATCTTCATATATCTTCCAAATTTGGTGCCATTATATTTTCACTTTTATATTATTTTTTAAATAATAACGATAATAATCCTTTCTTTCCTAAAATCATTTCAATTGAGTTATCTAAGAATACTTCAAAGCTCAAAATTCTTTATTAAAGATAAATAAAATTGCCCAAACCCTCCAAACCCACAACGAACAATTCCTGTTCTTATAGAGGTTCCATACAACAGAGGTTTCTGTTCACCGTATAGATACTAAGCAAATGAATGCTCGGACATCCTTTCACTGTTCTCAGAAAATCTCTCTGTCTATCTGGGCCAGCGTCTATAACGAACAAAACAGATCCTTCGGATATTCATTTAATCAAACAAGACGAGTGAGAGAAGAATTTTGCAGTGATATCTGGGCGACTCGGGCGGGAATCGTGGTCTCGCAGTGTGAGCATTTAAGGCCTTTCAGTATCATAGAGTTTAACCAAATCCTTCATTAGCTTTCAACAATGGAAGAAAATAACTCGATTAAATATTTAATAAAAGAATGAATCTCAATTTCAAGACATTAATCAAAATAAAAAAATAATTGCTAAGTTTCAGGCGAAATTTAGCTATTAAATAAATATCATTAAAAAGGAACTTTTGTTAAGTCAGAATATGATGTTGTTTTTTGAGATGAAATTTTTCGCGTCAACAAAAATCCGTAGGCGAAAAATTGAAATTTTATTATCTGCACGAGCAACTCAAAAAATCAGGCTTAAATAGCACGTTACCATTGCATTTACAGAACTTTTTTTTTAAAGTTTATGACTACAGCAAATAAAACCTGGAAAAATGTCATTTTGAGCACGTGATTATATGAAATGAAATAAATAGGAAATGTGATATTTTTTAAACAATAAATGCGAGGCAAAGTTTTTTGGATCGTACTAATTATTTTAGCTTTCATTTGCCAGATTGTTTCAAAACGACCGGATTGTTTTCAAACGATTTTAATTTTACAAACAGGTGTGTAAAATTAAGCCCCCAAAATGCATTTCTATTTTTTGCAAGTTGGCTCCTTTCACGTTTATATAAAAAAAGAATTTTGTGATATCTTTTTTTTTCTCGTTTCTTCGGGATCTGCTAAACCCGCGTTCCCATGGCAAAACAGTATTAATTACTAAAAAAATTTAAATAATCAATTAATCAAGAGTTCTCGTTCTTTATGAGAGATATTACGTAATAGCGAATGTGAAGGTAATTGATATCAAGACTTCATTATTATTATAATTTAAGTAACATATCACTTTTTTACATTTTAATCCTCATTTTTAATTAAATATGTGCTTTTACCAGTACACTAAAAAGTATGAAATAGTTTTATGAAATATTCGGAATGAAAGCAATAGATTAGGAAAACGTGATGCGTTAAAAGTAACGCTATAATGAGTCATACTTATCCTAAGAAAATTTATAAAAATTCATTAAACTTGCGATATACTATGAATGTAGTTTGAATTTCCTTTTACTTAGACTTTAAGGATTATTTTTATCATGTCATATCATGATGTTACTTTTGGGATGAGATTTTGATTTTAAAGAAAAATCCGTAGACGAAATATAAAAAAGTTTTATCTGCTCGAGCATCTCAAATTATCAGCTTTTAATGACTTATTACCACTGCATTTACAAAAGCTCTGATTTAAAAAAATAAATAACTGCAGCAAATAAAAATTTTAAAAAATGCCATTTTGAGCACGTGATTATACGAAATGAAATAGATAGGAAATGTGATATTTTTTTAAACAATAAATGCGAAATAAAGTTTTTGTGATCGTTTTTTGCGGAGCTTAATTTTAAATTTATCTGTTAATAAGTTTCTCCAATGTATTAATTATTTCCCTC
Source organism: Argiope argentata (assembly GCA_026289955.1). NCBI lineage: Eukaryota > Metazoa > Arthropoda > Arachnida > Araneae > Araneidae > Argiope > Argiope argentata. The sequence continues at coordinate 461,328 of JAOUZG010038391.1, read as the reverse complement.
TATGGTATATGTTTACGTTATATGTGACAGATGTTGGATCTTTTGTCTAGTTTGTAAAGCACCAACATACATGATTAATTTTTATTATTAGAAAAGGTTATAAACTTTAGCATGTTAAAAATCACTGTACTATTATTCCCTTTTTATGCGTTTGCAAGCGTTAAGCGGTATTTGTTTCTTTTGTGACAATATTAATTCTTTGTATGAAGAATTTAAATTATTATCATATTAATTATATGAAATTCTTTGTTAAATATTTTTACAGGAAACAGATAATTGAGTTATATCAAATATTGATCGGATTGTAAAACTTATTACAAAGTTTATTTCATTTATAAAACGCAAAATTTATTCGATATCTATTTTTTGTATTCTTTTATTGATTAATTAGTTTCAAAACGTTAATTCCAATTAAGAGACATTTTTCCAGAATGAGTAAAAATTGTATTTTTTGATTAGTTGAAAGTACCACTTTCCCTAACGAAATCATCATAATTCATTCATTGACTCATTTTACAGAGAACAAATGTACTAAGTAAGAAAGAATATTTATTTATTTTTATTTAGTTAACAATGAAATATATCTGATGAAGATTTTATTGCAAGATTTATTTACTTTGCATGTACGTGTAAACAAAATACTAATTAAAAGAATAGAAAATATTCGTTTTATTTAGTATCTGCTTGTCTTTTTAGAAAAAATTATGATGATTAAAACACATCTGCCCGTGAATAATTAAAGCGTTGAAGAAAACATTTTTGAAAATCGTTAAAAACAAAAGAATAAATAAATGAATATATAGCCTCAAAATTAAAACCTCGGCAGCAAAAATACATAATTTATTCATCAAGATTTGTTTGTTATTCTCCATAAAGAAGCTTTATCATTCTGACAACAGTTTTCTGTCTAATCAAACATTGTTTTCTCGTTTTAATCATTGCTGGCGAAATTTATTTAAAACAAAAGGATTTTCCTTCCAAATAACCTTGTTAAAAGAATCTTTTTTAGAATTCAAAATTTCTGAGATTTTTTCTTTAGTTCATTATCCATTTCTAAATCAGAATCAATTGAATTAGTTGACAAGTGCAGTTGGAAAATTTGCTTTCACCTTTGACGGCTTTATTTGCAAAGAGTGTAGACTGTAAAAATAACTTGTAAGACAATTAAGCAGAAAAAATGCAAAAGCAATTAAAATGTGTATTATTTCTAAAATTACTGACAAAAATGGGGAAAAATTGCTTATAAAAATAATGGAAACATTAAGATTATTTTTATCAGTGCATTGAATTTTTATATATAGAATCGGCAAATTTTAGAAGTATATCTAATGTAGATAAAAAAGATCTAGTCAAATAAGAGGGAAAATTATTTATAATTATAAACGGAAAGAAACAGAAATCATTTTGTTTCTAAAATTGAAATTGAGGTTACTTAAACAAATAACAAACCACTTTGTCTCATTATTGCATGAAACTCCGTTTTCCTTTAGAAAAAAAAACATTTTTTTAATATTTAAATGTATTTGAAATCTGGATACATATTTTTCAATGACTGAAAATTGGCTTGTTTTCATCTGTTCTTCCAATGATTTTAGCTAAAAATAACCGTTAATTTTGATTCCCTGTTATAGCAGCAGAAATTCAGAAGTCAGTTAAAAATAGCTTTCTCTACCATAAAAAAATTCAAAATTTATGTATAAATGTGAAGAAATCAGAAGTTAAATGTACAGAGCTTTCCTACGTAATGAAATACGCCGAAAGAAAAGAATTATTTCCCCGCTTAAAATAAAAACGAAAGGATCAGAAAAATTCAGATAATAAAAGGTACAAAAATAACGGGTCGTTTTTCAACACGCCAGCTGAATATTTTTTCTATGTGAAATAAAAATCAAACTGACGTGAAAGAAGAATAAATTCATATCTGTCAGAAATCATAAGAAATAGAGCTATCGAACGTCAAAATGTTCTTAACAACCGATGCCAGTTCTTACTCGGAAGAAAGCAGCAGCCATTTGCGAGTGTTCCATTTGAACAAACGATTTGTCAGCTATTTTGTTCGAGAAGAAAAATAACTTTTTACCTCAGCACTTAATCTATGACATTTTCTGAAATATCGTTAATCATATTCTGCCTAAAAAGAAGTGCGATAAAAAGGTTGTGAGAAAGAAGAAAAATATATTTATAGATGAAAAAAAAAAACATATCAAAGCTAAGCTCTCAATCATCAAACGATGAGAAAATTTTCAAACTGTGCGCAGCTGTTTCAGCGGTAGGCATTGGCATATGACAATTTTTCCACAATTCGTCAACTAGAATAAAGATGAAATGTTAAAAGAACTGGGAATAAAATACATCAAATGTTTCATCTAAAGAACTCTGAAGTGAAGAATGATTCTTAACAATTTTATTTTTTTACCTCAAATTTTTTTTGTTCCTTAATTTATTGGTTTTATCTTTCCATAAAAATGTATATCCAAAATAATATGAAGATTTACTCAGGACGAAAAAAATTATAAAAGAAATATGAAAATATTTTAATAATTCCTCGTTGGGCGTAATTATGTAAAGATTAGAAATCATATGTTCTCACGATACATCACTTTTGAATATATCATGTCATTAAGCGTTCATTCTGCAAAAACGGTGGAATTAGTCTGTGATAAATGTTGAAATTGGGTTCAAGTTTACAAAACTTTTTTCATTTACTTTCATTATTTTTCCTTTTTTTAGAAATCATTAAGTAATTCCATAAAAAGGTATTATTAAAGTACTTTTTAAGGTATTCCAAAAAAAGTAATAATATATGTAAAATATGTATTAGGGAGATTATTAATCAGTAATCAAGTTCTAACAATAAAATTGTGCAACTATTCTTTAAAAGTATATCATTTGCATCGAAAAAGCTTCCCCTCATTTCATTCAAAAACTAAACGTTTTTTGACTTAGCATTGTGGCGCCATTTTTTCCTCTTCTTGCTAGATGTGGAATGGACTAGAAAATTAAAGCAGGATATATATGATGTGCAGCCAGATGTCTTTTATCCTGTTATTTTTATAGATAAGAACGGAATTTATTTATTTTTATTTATTTCTTTGTGAAAAATAGAATCAGCATCCGAGTTAATATTTTGAAATATATCAAAACTTCGGAAAAATTACATTATTTTTTATTATTGCATAAGTTACTAATCCTAATGTTAATAATCTCAAACTCTCTATTTTATGCTTGCTTTTTAAACTTTCATACATTTATTTATATTTGGCATTTGTATTTACAGGTATATATTGCATGGTAATAGATACCAATTAATATTATAACTTTATTAATCCTAATGCTGATTGTAACTGAACATCAAGGTACCAAACTTATTCTTTGTAATCGTTAGAATGATTATATTATATTAAAAGAAATTGTCAAAAAAACCAGATTTTAACAACTTATTTACATTTGAAATTAATTAATTTAACCCCATATAAAGAACATATCATATAAAGTTTCTTAGAATTCTAAAATGTATAGAAGATATAAAGTTAATTCTAATTATATAAACATTGGTTTTATTATTAAGACAGCGGGGTTTCGCAATATGCTGCCACAAGCACATTAGTTGAATAAAATACACAATTATGTTTTCATGTCACTATGATATACTGTGCATTAATTTTATTAGAAAATTATCTAAAAATAACATTTGCTTTTCATTATAACAATGAATTTCTTAATCATCTTTCTGGAGCTAATATAATTTGCTATTAACATTAGTTTAATTTATACAAGTCCTTATCTAATAGAATTTGAACCAATAATATTTTTGGTAATAATCTTAAGGATGTTACCTCAGTTAAGAGAAAAGCACTAATATTATTTACTATTTAGATTATTTCTATAAAAAAGACATTCATGACTTTGTCTATAAATATAGCATTAGTTATTAAATAATAACATGTTTCAATCTGCATGATAGGAATATCTTAAGCATAATTATTACATGTATTCATTTGTTGTAACAATTTACATTTATTATTGTATATTATTGTCCTTAAAATAAGGAATAAAAATAATTAGTTAATATTTTGAGAGATCAAATGGAATTCTGATTAACTAACTACTGATCTGTTTTTATGGCATAAATTTGTCCAAAATAATCTGAAATGCATACAATTCAAAAAACAAAGATGTTTTATTGATTTGTTTCCCCTTCTGGAAAAAAATCAACACATTTATATCATGAAATAAAACGTTAAAAGAACGTAATCAGTTCTTGAGTCATTTATTTGTTGTCAATAGTTCCTTAAACTTCCTAAAGCTTTTAGTGTGCTTACTTCAACTTTATTTCTGGGACAGAACCATTAGTTATTTAGAAAATTTTATATAAAAATCAAAGAAGATTGGTTAAAAAAGCTCCGGAACCAGACAAAACAGCTTAACTAATTATTTTTCTCTCTACAGAAGAAAAGCTATATATAGAAAAATTAGCTATATAATAAACCAATATAGACAGTTTTATGTTTAAACTAATATATCATGTTCAAGGTAATTATTTGCCTATTATTTATGAATTAATAAATTATTAATTACTGATAATAACCCTTGATATTATTAATAAATATTGCAGTAAGTATTAATAGTAATCAATAAATAAAAATAATCTGTCAGAATGATAAATCGATTAATCACTTCTATCGTTTATTAGTATCGTAACTGAATCGCATTTATCTTAACATATAGTTTTTAAATAAAATTTATATTTGATTTCTTTAATTAATATTTAAAATGTCAGCTCTTATAGTATTATTATTTGCACCCAAGAGATGCAAGAATTTTAGAAATTTAACATTTTTTTTATTGAAAAGAAGCTAAAATTACATAATGATATAAATCTTGCAATGAATTAATTTAAAATTATCTCACTTTCTTAACGACCACGTTAAGATTGTAGAATTAAATTCTCAAACTTTATTATTTAACTGCAATTGATTTTAAACATAATTTATTTCATTTTTTAACATAAACATAATAATTTTTCTTGACTTTTTAAACAATAATGTTATAAAAATCAACGATGTTACAAAATACGATTGATGTTACAAAAATCGTAATCAGTAAATTTTGAGTGATTTTCAAGGATTTAGGTAAGATTTGTCGAGCTAACACCATTAAAAAAATGTCGTAGACTTTACTCGGATCCACAAATTAAAGATGTTAAATTTGTCTAGTGTGAAATGTAGCTAATGTTTATTCAGAAAACTGATGATATTCAAAATTCTTGGAATTAATATTGGTAATGTACATAAATTCTTAATATGAAGGTATCTCTCTTATAAAATATGGTCAAAAACAATTTCGACAAAATAAAATAAAATTAAATAGTCTTGTTTTATATTAATAATTATATTCTAAAAAATATCATTTATATTTTGATTTCAGAATTTTTATATTTTTTAAAAATAGCTCAGAAAGTTATACTCTACATAATATTTTCATTGAGACCATTTTATTTCTGTAATACGTTCTTGGATTCTCATTTTAAAAATTTGGTTTTTAATTCCATTCATAATAAACTCCAACTCCAAATAAACGCAGTTTATATTTTTACTTCACATATCATTAAAATATATATACACTTTATAGCTAAACAACATATTAGGAATATGCTTAGCATACTCAATTCTTATATTTGTATTCTAATCTTACAGTGAAAAAAAATCAAAGGATTTCGTTTAAAATACTAATAAATAAGTTTAAAAATAGACAAATTATATTCCATATTGTTGGTAACAATCTGTAACAGAATAAATAGAATATTTTAAAAGTTGAAAGTGGTTTTCAATCAACATGAATACCATATTTTAAATCATGATATTATTACAATAAAGTACAATCGAAGATTTTCTAAAAAATAAGCCTTTTCTTTGAAAACTTTTATCAGAATTTTCTTAGAGGGAGACACAACATGCAAAATTTATACCGTCTGTTTGTTGCTTATACTGACAAACAAGTAATTTTTAATTTGGTTGATTTAAAAACAACAACCCTGTTCATTAAATTGAAATCTAATTCTGCTAACCATTTATAGGCTTTGTTTCTACTCAATAGCTTATAGCAGTTACACAATTATTCTTATCATCTTTTTTTAATACTAGATGGCGATGCGTGATTAAGTACGCATCCCATATTTCATTGGGTTTGTGAGTGGAGGAAATGATGACATTGTCCCGTTAAGCTCCGTTCGAAAATGTCTTATCTTGTCCTGTGTTTGTTTTGTGTGTGAGTGCGATTGTTAAAACAAATGTTCCTGAAAACAAGCGTCCTGTTGTTTCCTCTTTGTAACTATGAAATACTGACTTTGATTAAGATTTCTTATTTTTTACCTGCCAGATAGTTTTCGCAAGATGCAATCATCTTTAAAAACTTATAAATTAACAGAAATCCCATATTAAATCTTCATTGAAAACATGCTGTCGTTCCGACAGTCAACTGCAAAGCATCTTCTGTAATCGGAGCCCAACAACTAATTTCTTAATTTTTTGGGGAGAGACATATATCTCTTAACATTTGGTCTAAGTGAAATATATAATTAGTAGATAGAGGGAAAAAATGCTGATGAATTAAATTTTTACATACATCGTCTGCTCTGTGAATCATATTTAACAAAAATTTTCTAGAGACAGTAAGTCCTTAAAATAAAAAAAGTGGTACTCCAACTAACTAAACCAATCATCAAAGCTGATCGATCTATGAAAATTTCAATATAACTTACCGATAAAAACTGGCGATTTTAGATCACTTTATCAAGATATCAAAGAAGCCAAGCAGTGTTACTCTAGAATAATTGGTCTAGATTATGAAAATGATGATTGTTCTAAACTTGCAATATTCAGAACTGAATAAGTCAGCCAGGTTTGAAGAAGATAGAAATGTTTATTTATTTATTTAGAAGTTGAATTCTTAAGAATATTTTACAAATATGAATCTATAAGACCAAAGGAATTTAAATCATAATTTTTTTATATATGTTTATAAACATAAAAAATGTTATTATACATCTAAAAATAAAATTAAAAATTGAAGGTTTCAATTAACCTGTGAAATTTTTGCTGAATAATTCCTTGAGATCAAACAATATATATAATGTGCCAATTTCTGTATTGAACATAAAACTTCAATGTCGGACTACTCTGCTTTCAGTTCTTAGTTTTATTTAAATGCATGTTTGAATTGAGTAAAAATTTCTTTATATTAATTCAAGTTTAATCCTTTCCACTTTAATTTAAAACTGAATTTTACGTACACTGATAGAAAATTAGAGATGTGGAGTTCAAAGATCAGGACTGCTTAAGGCCTACATAATAGTATAAATGAATTACATTATCGAAATTTGAAGCTTAAAAATATTTTGCTGAAAAAATTATTATGAGACCAAGTTATATAAAAAAAATTGATTTAACCCTGTAGTCGGCATTAATATTGGCGAACCGGCTGGTCGTCAAAGGCGGCTAGTTATATAATAAGAATGAAAACTTGTAGCCAAACGAACATAAATAATATGTTCTAAACAGAAACTGCTTTTAAAAGAATTTAATGCAGTTAATAATAAAATCCTCTAAAAAATAATATTAAAATAAATAAGATTATAAGAAATGAGGGTATACGAACTACATTATAAAAAAGTTATTTCAACTTCAAAAATTTAATTAATTTTTGTACTTTTTAATGCAGTGAGCTCTGAAGTGAAATTCAAATTTCAAATAACCAGATGCATTTTAAGCCTATCAATGAACATTAATAAATTAATCTTCATTTCCATTCGAAACAATGCGTCATTAATTCATCAAAAAGAAGAAAACCTCTTTTTTCTTCTTTTTTTAAGCAGAATATATCTTTCATTAATCATGTTTCAATAAAAAAAAAGATCTTTCTATTTCTATTAAATATTCTTTTTTTCCCTTCCTTTTTTCCAGGAAATGAATATTTATATCTTATAAACACCTGCTTATTACGAATTAGAACCAATTAGAAATCTTTTTTCTTGGAATTGTGTAGTACTAAACCCTAAATGTTAATACAACACCATTCCAAGGGATGTTATTAAATAACTAGAATTTTCTAACGGAATTTATGAATACGAACATTTCGTTTATCACTATAATCTCTCTAGTTTTGTCTCAGTCCTTTAAGTGAAATGATCATCGATTGCGGTAAATTCATAGAGCTGATATATCACCTCAAAAGTTGATTCATTCTTTTAGAATTTCGCCCTATTTTCTATTGATTGGTAAGTTAAGAATTTTCTATTTATCACAAGAATGTTAATCAGTTTTATAGATGTTTTATTCCCAACAGCTTTTAATTTTTGAACATTTTATTTCAATTTATTTTGCATAGATAAAGAATAAATTAAAATTAAAGAAATATGTTGAAATAATTTGGACTTTAAAAATTGTTTTATTTTCGTTAATGTTTGCTCGCAGTAATCAGAATTCAAATTTAGTAATAGCTTATTTTGCTGAAATATTTTTTCCAAAAAAATTAATAGCCGAATTTAGTTAATCTTAACTCTAATTACATATATTTTATCAATTTTCTAAGAAGACATTCCTTCTAATACTTCTTTTGAACTTGCAATCAGTTTTATTTTGGTGAAATCGGGTTCGAGGCGACGTTATACGACATTGTGATTTCGTATGTGTGTGTTTGTAAAATCGCGTTTTTTCAGGAAAAAAGCATTATATATATATATATATATATATATATATATATATATATATATATAT
>JAOUZG010038391.1:418378-451292 GCA_026289955.1 Argiope argentata | reverse complement strand
TATATTTGCTTCATATTCTTATGCATATTTTTTTAATTTTTGAGAGATTTTCTAAAATTAGTAAAATAAGATATATATTTTAAGAATGTAACCTAAATACAAATTTAAAGTCTTTACATATTCGTTCATGATTCGTATCAATAATTAAATAATCGCTTGCTTTCCTTACATTGTCTTTTTAACAATGATTTAACGTCAGGTGAGTAACTCAGATTGTAAAACAAAAAAGAAAAACATCTGCAGTTTTTATAGCTGTTAGTAAAAAATTAACAGCAGCTTTGGTTTTCTCCAGAATCCTTAAATTATCTTATAATATAGCTTGTGATATGTTTATTTTTCCGTTCTGAATTCTTAAGCCAATTGATTCTTGTTGGGAAATATGATTAAAGTACTTTTAAAAAAATTAAATATGGAAAAATTATTTATGTAGCAAATACATTGGTATCTATAAAAAAGATAGACTTATGTTTTAAGAAGATTTTGTACTAGATTATTTTTGCACTAATTTTTGTACAAGATTATTTTCGAAAGTTATCACTGAAAAACCCCAGCATTCACTTTAGTTTTTAATTAAATTTTATTATTAAAATTTCAAAAAAAATTAACAACTCTGACCGCATTTCGTCCTTTTATATTTTTAACTAAATAAAAATCAAGCTGAATTGTGGCGATTTCCCACCATAAATATATTTTATTTCATTTTTTTAAAAATATTTTTTTTAATCTACTATCTGATAATACCAACTTAATAATGGTAGGGATGTTTCTCAATTTAAAGCAGTTTTAAATATTATATAATATTTACTGAATTTGCAATTATGTATTGTTACCCAGTATTTCAGTCTTTTCATCAAAGAAAATTAATGATTTTCCTTCAATGTTGAAAACGAAACAAGAAAGACAATTTAATATGTGTCTAATTTACAAGACTATCAAGTAATACAATAAAAAAATTGATAAAAAAAATTCGTAAATAGTATTTTTGATTACTAAAAAAATTTATATGAAAAGTAATATAAAAAAATCTTTTTTTAGGTCAACAAAGAAAAATCTTAGTTTCGTTACTTTTAATTGAATATTTGCAATCAATATAAATAGTTTATCAAATAAAAATACGCCTGCTGAAACAAAATCAAGTCCGTATCTATTCAAAATAAATCAGGACAAACTTCGAATGAGTGAATTTGCAACGCCAATTGAGGTAACGCAAATGCATGAATTTTCTAGGCCAGTTGAGGTAAAGCAATGCAGATTAGAAATTTTTAATTTCTTTTATTCGGTTTTATTTTAATTCACAATTTTAGTTTCAATACAAACATGATGTTAGATTTTCTATTTTAGAAAGGTTCATATGCACAGTACTCAGATCATATATAAGTAAATTAATATAACTCCTCTGTAATGTCAAACAGTGGTAGAATCGTGGACATGCACGTTTATTTAAGAGAATTTTTTATAACAATCGTAACCAATATTCCCGTCGAATTAAAAGATTCTTTGAGACGACAAATAAAAAATTAACGAGCATTAAAAATTAGTAATAGTGTATTTAAAATCCTAACATTTAACAAAGAGTACTTCGTATAACGGGGGGAGGGGTAAAATTGAAAAAAAAATGACATTTGAATGAAAAATTGCACGAAAAGAAACGAGATTATAACAATGTATACACTATTTTTTTAATTTATATTTTTGTATAATAAGATAATTTTGTTCTTCTCATTTCAGAGTCGTGTGTTTTGGAGTGTGCCTCTCAATGCATTGTTTTAGAGATTTCTTGCTCATGACTGAACAAAAATGAATTAATAAACGTAAGCATAAATTTTTCTTGTCTAATTTGTCGGTTGCATGTAGCTGCTTACTCACTGTATTTCGGTGTCAAAAATCCATTTTTGTCTGTTGGTGAAGTCCGAGATGATTTATTCTTCTTCAAATCTTAGCTGATTTAAGACTGATATTGTTAATATTTTTATCTATGATAATCACCATATTTTAACTTCTCAAATAATGTATGCTTTGTTTGTTTTCTGTTCAACATGTCATAAGGTGGAATTTCAAAATAATAATTATTTTTCAGAAAATGTTACAATTGTCGAAATAAACACCACACAAAGCAGAAGGAAATATCGTGTTTCTCTATGTGAACACTGTTCATTTGAATATTGTGAGAATATAACTTTTCGACGGTCCCGTCTCACACAGGGATGAACGCGGAAGGATGTGACCACTTCCAAAATTTACTTCACTTAATTGTTAAATGTAAACATTTCATCCTTTTCTCTTTCTTCTCACCCCTGTTTCATTGAAATAAACCCATCCTATAGCATGTGCAAAAGCACAGAGGGTGTTAGCATCAGCAAACAATAGTTGCCTTTCTTTCATTACCAAGTCAATATTACCTAAAGTTTTGTTTGTGCATGTTTTGTTTTTCTGCGAACTGAGGAACAATTCAAATCGTTTGTTATATTAAGAATTAAGTATAGTGCGAATGCTTTGCTACTATTTCTTAATTAAATTTAAAAAATCAGGCATTAAAACATATTATTAAGTAGCATTTAAAATTGACATTTTGTGATATAAATATAACAGTAATAAAACATAATTAAAATGTTTAATTTTATTTATTCATTTTATTAATACATTTGAGTGAATAAATAATAAATTTTTCAATTCTAATTTAACTAGAATAACTTCGTTCTGTATAAGAAAATACGTTTTAATATTAATTTTTGATTATTAAACGTTATCGTTACTTCTTAAATACATTGAAAGAAATAATTATTCTTAAAATTATCTAATTATCATTAAAAAATTTGTGTAAAAATTGCGCTTCATTTTCTTTGAGATTGGCAGACAGCGTTTATTACATTTGAGTTTTGTAAGTATTTTTCAAAATACTTGATATTAATTCTTGGTAATAAATTATTTTTATTCCGCAGTTAGTATATATATTTATATTGTATTTCCTGCTGTCATGGTGAAACAAAAAAAGTAAAGTAAAAAATTGGCACCAAATTTACAGCAATTGAGTTTAAAATAATATTACTTCTTAATTCTAATTTTTTGACACATCGTTTTCGAAACATTAATGAATAATTTTCTAGATTTTTTTAAAATCTTCTCGATTAACGGAAATTTTTCATTTCTCGTTTAGCGTCTGAATACTTTAGCAATATATTTGTTAACTTTCCATTGTTTTCTTTTAAAAATAATAATGGGGCATCAATCGATAGCAAGACAAGAAAAGCGGAAAAAAAATTGGGAATCTGGTTATATGGAAGGAAAACTTGATCTTGAATTGCTACGTTGGCGGCAAAATATGAAAAAATGTAATATTTAGGTATTGGATATATGAGTAAATAATCTTCTCATTTTGGAGCTTTGAGTTTTCAATCTGAATTAGGCCGCTCGGAAAATATATTTTCTCACTTGAGAAAGATTAAGCTCCCCGCATTGAATGAATGTACTATGGAGTTTAAAAATTTGCTAATTGGAATTAACGAACATCTCGTACATTATCAGACAGGTGGGAGGTGAAGCCACTAGTCTATATATAATACTTATTCTTATATTTATATGCAATTATTCTGATTAAAAAATCTCCCTTCAAATTTCTACTCGTATGAGCGGTAGCAAAATAAGTGAATTATAGTATAAAAACGTTCTGCATTAATGGAAATTAAAGATATGAATGAACATTTAGAGTTATGCTGCTATTTTCTTTTTGAATGTATGTGCATACATGACTTTACACAGTAAAGCTGGGGTAAACAAAATGCATTAGTATAGAACACTGAATTCTGGTTAAACATGGAAAAAAACTGATTGCTATCTATCAGTGAATAAATTGCACTACTTTTTGGTATGTTTGTATACTAAAGCGTTGTATCATTAATCATTATGATCTATTTTTATCAGTATAAGGAAATGAGAAGTAGTTTCTTAGTATACTTGTAAATAAATCAGTGCTTCATTTATCAATACTACTATTCCTATCAGTATATTATGAGCAGTAAGTATTGACGATATGAATACTTGTATACTAATAAAGAAATTCGGGAATGAAGTTAAAAAGAATAAAAACAATATTTTTTCTTTCTCTGAATAAATATTTTTTATTAATACTTAATTCTTTAATTTACTTTTCTTTCTCCTTTCTGAATTAAATAATAAAAGAAGATTCTAATTTTATGTTTTTGCGATTTTGAATATTTTTTTTACAGGAATTAATCAAAATTCTAAAACTTCTCTTTGTGTATATTTTGTGATTATTGAAATATAAATCGATTTTAACAGGTAGATTGTATGTTTACAGAAACTTTTAAAGATTGCAAAAGTAAAAAATGCACAGCAAATATCAACATCTAAATATGGAACAACTCCTGATAGAAAATAGCTCCCGATGTAATCACTGTATATTAACCGAAAACTCTAGGTATTTTTTTTCTGCAGAGAATGTGTTCGTGACATCAAACACATTACCCTCTGGGACAATAGATTTGTTAGCTTTTTTTTAAAAAAATTATATATATATATATATATATATATATACAATTTTCTGAGAAAATTTTGTTGTTGTTACTTATGGCACTTGCCATGGAGAAGCCCCGCTGATACATCAGCAGATTTTAAGCCGGATATATACGTCTCTTGTTTTTACAAGTAGCGCCATCTAGGGCCAAGAGTACGACTTAGCTACACACTCGTCACAACCCTTTTTAGGGGGCGGACTACATTCACTCAAATTCATTCATTCATCTCAGATCTTAATTTAGACCTGGAACAGGGAACGATCACCCCTGGCCCAGCACCCCCAGTGATATTACTCTCGATATGGAGGACTTTGCGACCACGAACAGATTTAACGAGCGCCAATCGCCACACACTCGGGGATTCTTTTGGCCGGTAAGCTTCGAACCCGTAACCTAAGGAGTACGAGTCCAACGCTCTACCAACCAGGCCATCCCGGCAAAAAATTTTAAACACGATATCTTTTAGTATTCTTAACTAACTTTTAAGTCCTCACATAGTATGATCGATGGAAAATACATCTGGGTAATTACTTTTCTTTCCGAGACTACATAGATTGTGTATCATATGCATTGTATTAGTGAACATTAATGAAAAATATTATAATGGTTCTATAATGTCAACATCGTTGGAATTATTATATCTCATACAAAATCGTATAAAAAAAGACCATACAAAAACAGGTTCGACCGAATGTTAGAATTATTCAGTCATTAGTAATATGATTATTTAAAGTTTGATTTCGTGTGAAATGGTTGTGAAAAATTGATTTTAACTGTCACAGTCATTTTAGAATAAGGATAAGGGACTGAAGTTAAAAATTTAGAAGTTTCTGATACCTGTTTTAATTAAATTTATTTAAACAACGAATTATTTTGTTTTGCAGGTTATGATGGTTAAACAACATTTTATTCGAAAAGTTCATCTGCTCGAGAAATAATATGTAAGTAAAATTTCAGTGATAGGTGAAACCATCGGATTAATTCATAACACCAGGTAAAAATTAATCCACGTCATTTAGATATGGGTTAATTTTTAAATTGATTTCTTGAACTAAACTTTGATTTTGTTTTGAATTTTTTAATTTGTTGGTTTCAAAATCTATTGTACAATTCCAATTTCTTTTTTATATGAAAATCATGCTTTAATTTCATCACAGAAATTCAGTACAGGTCTTAAAACGAGTAAAATGAGAAATAAAAGGTTTATATATCGTCCGTATTTAAAGTAAAATTCAGCTTAAAACTTATATTTGGACAAAACGAAAAAAAAACACTTATACAATTGGCGTAAAATAATGCTAAAATAATATTTTTCTCAAATTCATTTTACTAAACTTTCTGTATGTTACATACCCTAAACGTAATGCGAAATAGGCTGTCATGTATTATCAATTAAATATTCTCAATAAAATAGCCCCCAAAATTTGTGACGATGTCTTTTAACATTCAGTCGGTGAAAAGGGATATCAACGGGAATTTCAAAAGTGTGCGAAAGTTTGGAGATTCTGAAGAAGAATCTCAAACGTATACTTGCAGCAAATGTTCTGATGCATTCGGAAAAGATCACTATCACGAATTTCTAGACCATTGTTTGAATCATCGGAAATCAAATGAGCGAACTAGAAAAAAAACTACACATAATTCGCCAGTCAAATCCAAAAGGAACGAGTCTAAAACAGGACAAAATGCAGATAGTCTAAATAAAAAAATAATGAATACTGTCCATGAAAGTCCAAACAACAACTGCGGTTTGTTCAAAAATGTAAGAACTTACTCGTGTACAATATGTTTCGAAAGGTTTTTTACCGTCGATGCTTTTATAAAACATCTTGAAATTCACAAAAAAGGCGAAGAGCTGACAAGAGCCCCCGATAGCCTATCGAATGGAAATGAAATAATACCAGCTGCAATAAGGGAAAAAGAAATCCATTCTTCACCGAGGCAAACGATAACAGATTGTGATGATCTAGAAATTCAGTCTATTTCGAGGCAATTGAGAGTAAATCGCAATGATTCAGAAATTCAATTTATTGCGGGGCAAATGGGAATAGATCTTAATGATCTGGAAATTAACTCTTTTTCTTTTCCTGGACAAATGATTATAAATCGTGACGATCTGGAAATTCAGAATCATGGTTTGCATGAAATAAAAGACGATGTCAAATTAGCAACAGTTGAAAGGGCAAAACAAGAAGACATTATAACACAAAGCGACAGCGAAATGCAGAGTTTGCAATTAAATACAGAATGCAATCCAGAGCTTCAAAATCTTAATTTACCCAACAGCGATCATGAAATGGTTCTGAGTCAAAACAATAATCAAGAAAATAACTCAACTAACGAAATGAAAGAAGAACAAAAAATCACAAAAGTTAGCAACGGAGTACAAACTATTTCTGATTATTTAAATACAAAAATGTTTCCCATGATGTCACGCCTTTTAAGGGCATACATTTGTGATGTATGTTGCGAAGCTTTCTTTGATTGTGAAATATTCGTTAGACACTACAATTTACACAAAGTAGCAAATACGGAAACAAAAACATTTGAGATACAACAAAGGAATGATATGCCAGTCGGAAACTATATGAAACAAATTGATTTTATTATGGGAATGATCCAGACTTTCTTTGAATATTTGAGTAATAATTGCAACTCTGTCTCTGCACACAGGCAACTTGAATCTGCTCCTAATAGTGAATTTTGTGAAAAGGAGATTGCTGTGATCCAAAGTTTCGTGGAAAGTTCGAAATTACAGGAAAGAAGAAATAAAAATATGGAAACAATAACTCTTCAGAAGGTTAATGATGCATCGGATGAATCGAAAAGAGAGGTAGAAGTCACTGAGCCTATTCAAATGCCTCATAACAAAAATCATAATTTGCCAAAACAGCTTGATGTCGGCAATAGTTCTAAAGCATTTGAACTATGTTCTTGCAAAACTTCCCTTGGAGTGTTTTCTAAATCAGGATTCTCTGCAAGGAACTGTATACTTCATAGAAAAGAAACCGAAACTCACAAATCGATGCAAGGTTACAGCGATATTTTGCCAACGCATGAATACAACCGGAATGAAAATCAAATCGAAGGAGATGGAAATACAGCTCAGTGTTCTTTTAAGCGTTCGAACCTAGAAATTTTGGCAGAAGCCTCTCAGTTCTTGCCTCCTATTGATGCTGTAAACGAAGAATTAGCTTCGGAAGCGAATTCACGCTCCGATAATGCACATGAAGGCAACATGAATACCGAATCAAATAATACGAAAGAAATAGTAAGTGAAAGCGACGAAGAATTACAAATTGTGTACGAGAGACGTGTCATACAACGGAAAGTTTATCATGTGACAGAAAAAAAATTGCTGGGAGAATACGACCAGTGTATGGTGACGGTATCAGAAAATTTTTTAACATCACCTAATAACGTAATAGATTCAAATAGACGTGGACTCTCCGAAAGGCCCATGCAGCGGATGTCAAAACACAAAATGGAAAACTTTCAACAGCCAAAAAATGTACTTTCAGCTAAAAATCCCCTCTATTCAGATCGAGAAATTCACGAATTAGCTATCCCCTCTACATCGTTGAACGGCAGCGGTAAAACTCGTGAAGATGACGAAAATGTTAGTTTCAATTCAAAATATGCTGACGGTATTGTTAAGTATGTTTCTGCACAAAATAACGAATCAGATTACAATGTGAATGAAGTAAATTTTACTCCGAGTGGCACCAGCGGAATTAATCCTAGATTTTCGAAAGAAAATGGTGCATATTTAAATGATTACCTTCCAACTTTCTCATCACATATAATTTCAGACAATTTAAAAACTGGGAATTCTTCCACAACCGAAATGGGACTATCTTCAACAAATCAACCAATCAAAACTTACTCAAATTTCCACAGATTTAGAAACTTATTTGCGCCATTACATCAGACTAGTGGAAACAATACAGGATTTGAGCAACAAAAACGTTCTAACAAAACACAATCGTTCACTAATTTTGCATGCAATACCGCTACAAATTCAAGCTTTATGTCTAAAAATCAGGAACAACTTGTTTTAAATCTCCCAAATCAGAGTGATATGAATCTAAAACAAATTTCTCCATTAAACTCTGGGTTTGCCATGAATAATGTTTCGCACGAGTCCACAGTTAGGGCACCATTTCATAGTTTCTTTGAAAATTCAGTTCAAAATGATGCATCCATTCTGCATACTTTTGGAAATTGCGCTGATAATAATTCGAGAGAAATATCTTTATTCAATAAATGTAAGTATGACCGCGGGTCCAAAATAAAGTCTTTAAGTAAGTCTCTTCCATTTAATAAAAAAACTGAATGCGATTCGCATCATTCTGCTGAAAATGACAAAAATTATCAAATTATTTCTGATAAAGCTAACAATGTATTTGATTATGATGAGGACATTGAAATAATAAGTGGTGACGATAACGGCACTGAAAGGGATACTGGTACTCAGACTGCGGCCAATTCACGTAAGCGTGTACATCCATTCTACAACTTGAGTTTTTCAAGGGAAAGATATTTAAATCACACAAGAGTGCCCGGAGCACGAACTAAAGTAATAAGGGATGAAAGAAATAACAATAATGCCTCAAAGAAAAGTAACGCAATATCGTGCGAAAAATGTAGCCTAATATTCGAAGATCACGCTGAGTACGTGGACCATTTTTTAAAACATAAGAATGAAAAGGAAAGCCAAAGAACTCCCCCAGAGTTTGAAATGTGTCAATCAACCGAGAAAAAGCATACATACAAATGTAGCGCATGCAGTAAAATTTACAAGTATAAATCATACTTGGATGATCATATCAAATCTCACCAGTCTAACTATCGCAAATGCATAATGTGTAAGAAAGGTTTCCTTTCGGAGACATATTTAGATGGCACAATCAAAGGCATCTGCAAAGATTGCGAAAATGTTTTGCGCATTTATTCTGGAAAACACAATCCATCTACAACCGCCGATAACGAGAAAGGCAGTGAAAAAGATAAAGAAGACTTAATTAGTAAGAAAAATAGCACCGTGGGACGTTCAGTAAATAAAATAAAAAAACGTAAGGAGTGCTCACGTACCGAAAACCGAAACACTGAATGTGCCAGAGAAGAAAATCAAAACAGCGGTGAAGGTGAAAGAAGTGAAAATGAAAGGATTGAAAAAAACAGCAATAACTCGATAGCCCATAAGAGAAAACGCCAAACTGTGGAACGAACTAAAGTAAGAACTGAAACAGTCAAAGAAAATAATGGCGGGAACATGGCTGCTGTTAACAGCGAAAGTTCTCAAGTGAATTTATCTGAAAGGAGAAAAGAATCCATCTCGCTTGTAAATGCAATAAAAAATAGAGATTCTAGTAAAAAAGTAAAAAATCATAAGCAAAGAGAAAACAGAACAAACAAAGAGAAAAATAATGGCGGGAACATGGCTGCTGATGACAGCGAACGTTCTCAAGTGAATTTATCCGAAAGTAGAAAAGAACCCATCTCGCATGTAAATGCAATAAAAAATAGAGATTCTAGTAAAAGGTTAAAAACCCATAAGCAAACAGAAAACAGAAACCTCATTGAAACAATTGACAGAAATAAATTAATAAGAAGCAATGAAACCTTGTCCGCTACTGAGACACGACATAAAGAAAGGGATAAGCCTTGCGAGGCAGATGGTGTAGTGGAGAGTCAAAATACTCATGTCACCGCTGAAGGAACCGAAGTCAACAAGAGCACTTGCGAATCTGAGCAAGATAAAACTCCTAAGCCTCAATCAGAAAGCGGAGATTTTTCTAAGAAAAGTGTAGGTAGTGAGAAATCCGGAAAAATTGTTATGCAACTACTCCGTTGTGAAAATAATGAATATCGTTTGAAAAATTCCCCTGCTTCCGTGTGTACATTCACATGTAAATTCTGTAATGCTCTGTTCCGTTCGAGGTGGGCCTTTATTAAACACACTCGCAACCATACCACATGTGAGTCTTATAAGTGCAACATCTGTGATCGAAATGTGATGTCAAGATTAAATCTCCTAAAGCATTTAAGAGTCTACCACCCTGATGAAAAAATTTAATAAGCACACCTATAGAAAACTATTGTTTTTAATAAAAATAATCTAAAGCTACATTCTTATTCTTTTGAAAACCAACAAGATAAATGTTTCTTTTTAAATAAGATCGCTTAAATATGTACTTGGTACGTTAACACTCTTGCGACATAATATATTTTTCCCTGTTTAGAAGATAACTCGCGTCTGAGTTAGCCCCGTCTTTCCGAAACGTCCAAAAAGTCGGCGAGGGAATGGGGTGGAAACGGAAGTTGAGATTTAATTGCCACCCGAGGCCGCAGTAAATTACCTCCTTATAGGTAATCTCCCGTCAGAGAAATAAATCAATTCCCTTCTTAATGCTCATAAAGGAAACGAAAACTATAACCTTACCCATACCTGTGGTGCGAGTACTTAAACGTTAAGCATATAGATGAAACTGTCCCGCAATAGTAACGAGGTGGAACTGAATGATCGAGCAGTTAGGATAAAAACATAACGTATTGTGATCTGCATATAATAGTTGCAAACGCGGTACATATAATAGATTTTACAAGTATAAACAGTACTTACAGGAACACCAAAACTCGCCAGTTTAAAGACAGAAAATGCAAAAGAATATGCAAGAAAGATTGCCTCTCGGAATCTTCTGTTGAATGATAGGATGAAAGGCATTCGCAAGATTTTGAATACCTTTTGCGTATTTATGCTTATAAAATTCAATTCACCTATAAATATCAAAAATGAGGGACGCGATGAATAAGGTAAAGATGATAACTTTAATTGATAACAGAAAGCATGATAGAGAGTCCCAAACCGATAAAGAATGCATTCAACATGACTACATCATACAATGTGTGTAGCAAATGAAGAAAATAAATTCAAGGAATGTACATATTCCCATTTGGATCAGAAAAGATGTCAATTCCTTGTACAAATATATCCCTCCTCTCAGGCATTTTTTCCCTGCTGGGGTTACTTTAAAGATCAGTTGAAATTGCCTGTTGTCAAAACAGAAAAGATTTTATTTCATTTATCAGTTTATACCAACCACACGAACACTTGCAATCTAGTATTGCAGGCAAACTCTCTGAGATTATTTAATCTTGGTGATACCCGATGTAGATCAGTTATTTCTTTTAATATCGAACATCCAGTCGACAGCCCCTTCAAGTTCTCGCCGTCATTCTTTCAACTTATATATTATTTTTAACTGTAATTCAAGAATCATATCAGAACTAAGCATTCCATCCAGATTCATTGCACATTTTTCGATACAAGAAAGCATAAAATTTTCATTTCTTTTTTTTAATTTACCTAAAATATTACGGTAATAATATTTTCTAAAAAATAATCTTGTTTTAAAGTACTTAAATATTTATAGTCTACAGTAGTTCATAATTAGGTTTTCTTATTTTCTGAGCTTTAATTTAGAATTTAAAATTCGAATTCAAATAATTTAGGAAGTAAGTAAATTATTGTAATTTATTTTAATTCCTTAAATTATCCATGTAGCAAAATTACTACAGCCCTATAATAATTACTTGAAAATTCTCTGCTCTGTGGCATAAGTAATATTAAATGTTGAAAATGACTTCTAAAAAATTCAATTATATATATATATATATATATATATATATTTACCGTTTTATTTCATAATCTGTTAAAATTCAGTAATTTAATATTCTTGATTCATTAATTTAATAGTATCTTGATTTTGAGTAATTCAGCGTAATAGTAACAGATTTATCTATATTATTTTAAATTTAATATTTCATTAGAATTTAATTAGAAATTGTTTAAATACTAATTGTAAAATCTTGTTTTAGTGCCACATGTAGATATAATGAATTTAAATTTAAACATTTACGCAAATAATGTAAAGAAATTTTGAAATTTTTAATATAAAATATTTTAAAATAATTTAACTATTTTTTTTCAATGTAAAAGTACATATATGTTTACTCTGCTAGTAAAAAATATTAATACAAATTTCCTAAAAAGAGCCATAATTCAAAACTCCAGAAAAAATTGAAATCCTTTTAATTTTTTGCAAAAATTTATACAGTTTCTTTTTTAAAAAAAGTTTTGTTTAAATGTCTGTTATTTTGTATTATGAATTTTTGTCTAGTATTTTCAACAGTTTTCCTGCATTTATTTAAAATTAGTTGGATCATTTTTTGTGTCAATTAGAAATCTTTTGGGTCAACAACAACAAAAGAAAGATTAAATTGTTATTTAGTATAATGCAGTATGTAAACTACAAATAAGTAAATGCTACATTATATATGTTTATATACTTTAATGTGTCCAATATCTTCTTTCCTTTCTTATTGTTTTCTCTAATTTAATTTGCTTAAAATTTACTCTAATAATCTATATAACATTTCTTTTAATTAATTCCTATTTAATGATCACATATTTTTACGGAATAAGTTCTACAACCAGTTCTACTGTTTAAAATTTCTGAAATTAGTGCTGAGAATTTCAAAATATTATAAAATAAATACTCTGATTCCAATCAGAAGAGTTAATGTTTTAATTTTATGACTTTTCTCATTCAGATTAATTACATTCCGAAAAATTTGGTTTCTGTAATTAATTTTTATCTTCTTCATTATTCATTTTTTGTGTAACAAACGCAAAGAGTAAATCTTTCAATAAAGTTTTTGCAATACACATTAATGATAGATTTATGAACACATTAAAGAAACAACTATTTTATTTCAAAATTTGACCTCTTTTTAAATGCGTTATGCAGATTGACGAATTTGTTGTGAATGGCAAATAATTTAAAGAAGTTTTGGATATTTTTTGGAGATTTATGTCTTCGAAAATATAAGGGAAAAGAAAATATCATTAAAGAAAATTGGCATGTAACATAATAAGAAGCTAAAGTTTTTGCACTAATTGCTTTTATATACATACATGCATGTATTAAAAAATACATTTTTAGATAGTTACAAATATTAGAATTTATATTGCTAAATGAATATTTGTATTCTTTAATATTACATAAATTCCACATAGTTATAATAATCTATTAGCAATATAAAATAATCTATATCGTTTTAAACAAATACTACTTATCTGTATATAGTTGACTACCTGTAAATGCTACCCGCAAATTCTATATAATAACATACATGAGGAAAAAATATTCATAAAAAAATTATTTTTATGTATATTTTTCCGCATTTGTATTGAAATTGTTACCTAACAAAAATACAGTTAAAGAGCACAATCTTTTTTTTACTTATTCAATTTTATTATTAATTACAATTTTCAAATACATGATGAATAATGTAACATTAAAAGAACATAATTACATCATTTATGACATCTTAGTTTCAAATTTTGAATCTTTTTTTCGAATTATTCAACATTTTAATCAATATTTATAGTGTTTGACTATTGAGGTTTAATTTCATCTCATTATATGTAAGCTTCTCTTTCTTTATACTTAAATTATTTTTTAACTAAAACAATGTAAATGCTCAATCTTCCTTAAGCCTTATTATTCTGTTTCAACTTATAAGCATCAAAAACATGTTGAATATTGTAATGTTGGAATAAAATAATTGCATCCTTCAAGTCATTTAAAGTTTCTAGTTTTGTTCAAAATTGTACTTAATATTTATACTGCTTGACCATTTGAAATCGATTTCATTCTAATTATATATTCATCAAATCTACGGCGAGAGATTTAATGAGTCAAGAAGAATATTATTGTAATGTTTTGCATATAATTACATTTATGTATTAGAAATACTCTATGTAAGATGAAAGAATTGTTGAAAGTACTAAATTTATTTTTTATTATGCTATTTCATTCCATATTTAGTAGTGCAGTGCTAAAATTTTGATAATTAACAATTTTTTTTCATTGTCAAAATCATAAAAATAAGCCCTGAAAATTTATTATGGTAGAGCATTAAATACTGTTCAAGCAAAATATATATGTATTCAAAACCTATTGTAAAGACTTAAATACGTATATATTTAAATAATATTAATGATTTGCAAAAGAAATATACTAATGCTAATAACAAAAGGTAAAATTTTAAAAAACTTTTTCAAAAGACTTTTCATCTTGAAAATTTATTAATTATATTCATTTCCCCATAGGGAAAATCACCATTCTTGCTTATTAGTGAGTTTTTTTTCCTTCTTTTTATGCATATTAATTTAATTAAATTATAAGACAAATTTTGAAGTTTAGTACTTACAACATTTTTTCATAAAAAGCTACATTTTTTTTGCATTATTAGCTGCTAGAAGGAAAACTTTTTAATGAATGCTAAAAAATATAGCTAATGTTTGTATCCATGTCTGTAATCTCTCAAGATTTATTTTTTCGTGACATTATAGATACTTTATTTTGTAATGTTTTCTTAAACATATAAATTGATATTGAGAATAGTTGATGTGTTTTAAAGCTTTATCATTGTAGTTTATTTTTAGATATTTTTTTAATTACAAATAATTCTGTAATAATTTTACACATCGAAATGAAATTTACCTGTTTTGACCAAAATGAGTAGAGAAGTCATATATTGTACGTTTTGAAAATGTACTTATTTCAGTTGATTTTTGGTTGATTTAAATTGAAATTTTCAGTAATCGTAATCTTAATATGATTACGGAACATGGCTTAAAGCCAGAAAACTCTACATTATCTTATTTAAATTTCTTTTTGGTGAATTTTTATATACCGAAACACTTTTTCATTGCATATTTGTTTAATATTATACTACGAAACCTTCTAATTGTTTTTATTAATTATGTATAAACCAATGGCTGTTGACTTACAAAATAATTGAAATTGATGATGTAAAATTGTATTTTGATATTATGCTGCCAATTATATATGTTTTTGCTATACAAGTACGAATCGAAACCTACTTTATTTTATGGTTTTTAAAATATTAAATGCCTTGTCACCTCACCAAGGGGCGCCAAGAACATTCAAAATGGCGAACCAGATAAACAATGCTTTAAAGTAGTTATTGTGGGCCATATTGATTTTTTTAACATTGGCAGTTAAGTGAAGAGGTGCCTTTACTTGGATTTTAACTTTGGAATTCCTTAATGATTAAATATCATTGAGTACTTCGGCATGGCAATGATAAGCAGAAATGTTATAATGACTTTATTTCTGCTTACAAGATAATGACTATAAAACGGACAAAAAAATTGTTTACTCATATTAGAACTCACAATACTCCGTTTGATTGTGTTATATGTGTATGAACTGAAATGTGTATATTTTTGAGAATCTTGTAAACTGTAAGCAATGGACACTAATCTTACCAGTTTTCATCCAATTGTTTTATACAAAAATGCCAACTGATAGTCAATGTTTAAAACTGATTCATGCTGTGAGTAGGAACAAAAACGATATTTAATACCTTCCATTAGAACATTTTATAATATTTTTGGAAGAAAAATATTTTTTCAAATGCTTCGTCAGTCATTATGGTTTGTTATATCAGAATGCTACCCTCTAATCAAACATGCAAGTTTGAATTTGAAGACTAACTACCTATTTGTCAGGAATGAGAAATCGCTTTAAAAAATAACCCTGTGCACGCAGAAATGGTATCTTAAGAACAACTGTCATGTTCTTAGTGGTTGTCTTTGAACAATTAAAAAATACATAATAAGTGCTTCTATTGGATGTTTCAATGCATGATGACCGTATCATGATCTCTACAGTGATGATGCAACCAAATGCTTTCAATCAATGGTCCGGTTCTTTTAAACGATTATAAAAATATAAATTTAGACAGAAAGTAACCCACTCAGAAGGATGAGTTCAACAAGAAGATGTTGATGGCTTCATAATAACCAAAGTCCACGCAGACTGGGAAAATTAGAAGTAATTTGCTGTGAAATTAACATGACTTCTTTTACGTGCTCCTGGAACAACTCTGCGATCTGAAACTCTGCCCACTCTGCGATCTGAAATGATTAGTACTTTTGAAATTCCATGTGTCTTTATGATATGGAATGACATTAGAAAATAAGACTTGTGTTCAATTTTCTAAATGGACTCTGCAGTTTTTATTATTTTCGTGTTGTAAATAGGCTTCGTATATGTTTTCCAAGCCGCATTTTATTTCAAACCTAAGACATCCCCTAAAAATATCAGTTGTTGTTACTTATGACACTTGTCATGGACAAGCACCTCGGGTGCATCAGCAGATTTTAAGCCGAAGATAAGTGTCTTGTTTCAAGGAATGCCACCTAGGGCCATGAGTAAGAGTTCTGCTACACACTCATCAGAGTCGTTTGCACAGCCCCTTTTAACAGGGGGGAGCTCATTCACACATCTCACTGATGTGTGCATCTCAAGAACAACGATGCCCGAACCGGGACTTCCAGTATACAAGGTAGACGCGCTACCTTTGTGCCAGAAAGCCTACGAGAATATCTTCCACAGAGGAACAATGATCATCGTTAAAAAAATTTGTGAATGAAAGATAAAAGTTGCAACATATTATTGCTTACAAAAAACAATGTGTGATTTATTCAAATCATAGTTTCAGTTCAGAACACATAAATCAAACATTCACTTTTGAAGATAAAAAAAAGTCAGTCTGTAAGTCATGGGATGAAAATTTTCATCATCTTTAAGACTAATGGTACTATCAAAGAGATGAGAACTTTTGCTTCAGAAAGTTGAAATATCATTGAAGGTTGAATATTACTTATATAATGTTTAATTTATCTCATGTATCTTATATATCTCATTTATCTCAAGTATCATTTTTGTTTTAGTGTTTTTTCAACGTCTTCTTTTAGTTATGTTATTTGATCTGAAGGTTTTTTATAATTTCATTTTACTTCAAATTTCTGATCAAAATTAAAGTAATTTTTAAGGTTTTGGCTCTTTGGTTTCTTACATTCTTATATATTTAATGCTAATCTTTGAAATCAAATACGATTATCCAAGAGTCTGTATTAAAGCTTTTTAACTATAAAAATTCATAGCAATTCAATACATTTTTAATATTTGAATTTTACATTGGTTTTGAAGGAAAAAAATTTTGAAAAAAGAAAAAAAATTCAATAAAATGATGAGTTATTGTATTTCTATGAGTATACAATTTTTGTAGAATTCTTGTTATATCCTATGAATTATTAGGGTTACCTATAGTTATTGTAAGCTCATTTTATGTATCAATTGTATTTGATATTATGTGGAAGATGGTGCATTTATTTCAATTTTTCTTGTTTTTGTTTCTTGAATTACATGTATCTTTCTTATTTTAAGGTGTTTAGAAGCTGCAGTTATTATAAAAGTTAACTACCTGTCTGAAAATCGTTGGTTACACTTTTAACTTAATAACATTCTTACAAACTAAAGTTGTGTGGAATTGTATGTTTTCAATATATGGTTTTTTGGTGAGTTTTGGGGAAAAGGGTATTGTTTTTGATGTTTTAGAAGTTTATTAGGTATATATGGTTTTTGGTTCAACTTTGTTCTGTTAAAGTAACTATAATATGATTAATATGTATTGTACAGGTAATCTTAATAAAATTATAACTTGATTGAAAATGTTTTGTTTCCTTTTTAAATGTGTTGGTCTATCTTTAATTACTATTCTTAAATTGTTTATCATGTTCTCTCGAAAAAGGTGAAAATAGTTTGCGGATATTACATATTATTTTTATACCTGGCTCCCTTTAACGAAAAAAAAATTATCCATTTCATCAAAATTTTGCAATACTTATTTTTTGATTTTTGGTAAATGCTTTTATTTTTGAATTTAATTCATTTAAGTATGAATGTTGCAAGACTTAATTCTTAAATTGCCTTTGAATGATTCATTAGTATATTGGTATGAGTCATATTTTTCAGCAGAGATGCTTGGAAATATGAGCATAGCTTCTTTCTTTCAGCAATACTTTTTAAAAAGTGCTGGTCTTATACATTAAATAAGATATTTTAATCTACTTTACTATTTAGTTCCTTCAGCATTAATGAAAATCTCGTTTCAATTTTTATAACTATTGTTGAAAAATAAATTATAAATATTTCATTTAAAAGTAACTCACGAGTAGTTAAATAATTATAAATTTTATTTTTTATGTAGTCGTTAATTCAAATTGATAAGAGGGGTATATTATTAAATTTTTGAGTTTTTTTTTTCTAAAGAAGTAAGGGTTTGAATAAAAAAAGTTGACAATAATTTGGTAACATTATTAGTTATTTATTTTGTTTAATTATAATGTAGTAAGATTTTGCTTAATAGTAACAATGCACTCTTTCCAATAACGCCAAAATTTAAATTTTGAGTCTCAATAGCGTCTTAATAATTCTGCCAGTTTGAGATTGTCTTAAAGCTGATTTAAGTTTAGGTTGAGATAGTTTCATAAGTTTGAATCTTAGCTGGCTGTGGCTAAGATGCACAAATTATTCAAGTTGGAATTATAAGCTTCTTTTTGTCATGAAATTTAGTGGTAGTTGATACGCTGGCTTGGCTTCAATATGGTTATCGTTACATTCATTTCTTTATCCTCAAATAAACTATTTTGGTGCACAGCTGATAAAAAACAACTAATATAAATAACAGTTTTTAAAAATAAATTCCTACTGAGGTTAACAAAGAAAATTTTTATTTTAGTTACTTTTTATTAAAAATTACTATTAATGTAAATATGACAGAATCATAATATTAAGCCGTAAAATAGAAACCGAATTTCCTGGCTATTTCCATTTTCCTTTCTATACATGGTGTTCGAACTCGCAGCCCTAGGGTTGAGAATCCAACGCCATACCAACCACACTATCAAGACATGACAAGTACAATTACTATATGATACTATAAATAATTTATATGATACTATAAATAATTTATCAAAAAATTATACTAGCGTTGAATTTTCATTGTGGATTCAAAGCCAATTTAACAAAGCAAAATGCGTGAATATTCTACACTTGTAGGGAAACACAATACAGATTAGAAATTTTTAATTTTCTTTATTTTGTAATATTTTAATTCGAAAGTACTTCAGAATGAATCCGAAAAATCGTTTAATTAATAATGTTCAATTTTAAATGCATCAAACATTAAGAAAATAAACAAAATCGCTTAAAATAATCGGCCGAAAACATGCGAAGCCTAACTTCATTAGTTTGCGGAAAAAACAAACTGAGTTCGTTACTTATTTAAAGGCTGGGAAATGATGATTTTTGGCATGAAAGTTAGTTTTTAATTAATTAATATAAAATTAATGAATTAATATTTGAAAAAAAATGTATTAACATCAAATGTCATCCACTACAAGTTTTAAAAAATTTATTTTAACTTGATTGGATAAATAAAAATAATTTTACTAACGATTGAAAATTTGAACAAGAAATATATATGGAGAGTTTGAGCTAGGAGTATGGACTTTCAAAAGGAGGTTCGAGTGGCTTTCGTAGGCTATCAGTGCGAAGGAAAACGTGGGAAGTTGATTCGAAATCTTTACGCACAAATATTTTGAATGACTTTTTCATTGACTTTCTTTTGATCTCATGAATTACATAGAACATTGGAAACCACTTATAAAAGTTCTTGGTTACTTTTAAATAAAAATGCTTTCTTTCAAGTTATCTAATAAACAGTTTGTTTGCATCGCCTTCATATAGCTGATCGACTAGAGCAGGGGTTTCTCAAACTCTTAGACTTTGTGATCCCCTTTTCAGACTAAATATTTTGGTGGCTCCCCAAAGTTCTAACTCTGTCTAAAGTTTAGACAGATATTTTGAAAATTTTACAAGTACTCAAGAGTTCGTAGAGTATGTGTCGTGCCACATCCCTTGACACTTCTTTCTCCTTACTAGTACCCTCTCATCTCAAAACTTTGATTGAACTGTTTACAGATTACATTACAGTTAAGGATATGAGTGGGGCTGTGTGGATAGTCAATCCGTTCAGTGAGCAAGCTGTAACAAAAACTGAGCTAAGTGTCCGTCATCATGATCAACTGATAGAGATTTCAAGTGATCAGTCAGCTAAAGTAACTTTTAACAAAGCTTATATCGACAAATTTTGGATACGCATTAAAAAGGAATATCTAGAACTATCCACAACAGCATTAAAAACTTTGATGCCATTTTCTACATATTACAACTGTGAACAAGGGTTCTCCATAATAATAAATTTAAAAATATAATCAAGAAATCGTTTGACTCTGGAAAATGACATCGTTTTGTGTGTTACAAAGCTCATTCCAGACGTTAAAAAATTGGTTAATTCCAAACAACCTCATGTATCCCAGTAACTAATAGAACACAAAAAACAACTAGTATTTGTATTAAAAGCTTTATGTGTACTCTTTTATTAATGAAAACTACGGCAATAAATTAATTTTCTTTAAACTTTTCTTCCAAATCTCGCGTCCCACCTTTAGAGAACATCTGGACTAGAGAAAAGCTTGCTGGTGGCAAATAAAAAAAAAATCTCTTATCACATAATTTACTTGCCTACGTGCTGGCATCAAAAAAATCGCTGTTATCAAAAAAATCGCAGAACTCATCATATTTCTCATTTTAGTTTGTACTGTACTATGAGGGTTTATAGAAATATATTTTAAAGCATTCATAGTTTCATCTTTCAAAAAATATTAGCTATCAAATCTAATTATCAGCTAGAACACTGGTGATGTACATCAATCACATCTGACACATATCGTACTCTATGCAGATACTCAGTTAGCTATGAAATCGAACCACCCCTTTGAAAAATAAAGTTAAATATACTTATTTGAACATATTAATAGATATTAAAAAGTTATGTTATTAGTTTTATTAAAAACTGCGATATTTAGGAAAAATAAATATCCTTCTTCCACTGACCTCAAATAACAAAACCCAAAATAAGAAGGAATAAAAGTATTTTGCATTGCATGGCACAAATATCTGTAAGTATCACAATAATGTAAAATATTTATTATCTCAACAAGGATCACGTTATCTAAGATATAAACAATTGTACTTTCTAAAAATTTTGGAAGGATTTTTTACGCGAGAATAGTTTTATACATTATGAACTTCAGTGAAGATTGCATTTTGTATAAAGTATTTCCTCATAAAATTACAATAAATAAAACCTTAAATAAGAAGAGAAGAAATGAAAAGTTAGCTGTTGTACCAAATCAAGACTTGAAAAACCTTGAAAGTTTAAAGTTCGAAAATAAATTCCAAGGATAGATAATGTTTTAATAGTATAAGAAAATACTGATTGCTAATAAACTGTATTTTTCCAGAAAACTGTAAAAATAATGAACTGTATTTTCCGACATATGTGCGTTTTAAAAACTTGCATTCATACAATTACGTAAAATAATTCTAAAGTGTGTAGACTAAACTGAATTTTGGAGATGTCGTTGTTGATAGTATTCGAAAATGTCTGAAATTGTATAGTTTAGAATGAATTTTCGCAATTTGAGGAAATAAGAGACAAAATAACTAATTATGAATAATTGTCCTGCAATCACCACAAGTGAAATAAAAGAAATCGAATTATGATCTCATGATTAAAAAGAGCAAATATTTTCGAAATCGAATAAACTTATAATTTTAAAGTTTTTAGAATAAGATATATTACTTTACAAACCTTCAATTTTACTAAGATTTTTATTCATTTTACCCGTTTTTTAAAACAAATATACAAAATATAGCACTTTATAGAAATTAAAGAAAGAAAATTAAACATTTTAAGAGATTTGAAGTGCATACATAATAACAGCAATTTATTATGTAACGAGATGCACGTTTCTGGACCATTTTTCTTCTGAGTTTTAGCATCAATTATGAAAAAATAATGTTAAAAGAATATTAACAGCAGCACCTAATCTGCTACAGCTGAAGTAAAACTGCAACTGAATCTGGAAGTTTTACCAATCAAATTTACGAAACTCAAAGAACTTTCTTACATTAATAATTATAATGAATATCATAAAACAGACAATGAAAATCCTTAAAATAATCGTAAGGAAAAAATATTAAGTAAGGTAACTAAGCATTTTTAAATCACAGATTTACTACATTTTCCTTTGGATTGCAAAGAAGATTTTATTTTTTCATCCTCTATGTTGTCAAAGCGTTATTTAATATGCTAGATAAAATAATGAATGCTATAAAAACACGCGCATCAAGTTTAACAAAACAATTGCAATGATCCCTTTAAGTTATTGCCTTGTGGTTTTATCTCAACTATGCCATAAATCAATAGTTTTTAGGAATTTCAGACAAAATTCCTCCCCAAGCATGCAGCGGATGAGCTTTCTCACGTGTGAAATACCATCAAGCTTAAAAGGTCATCTTTTTTGCAGCTTGTAATAAAAATAAAAATGTATACAGTCGCTGATAAAGTTCTGGTTTATGGCAAATCATCTAAACACTTATAAAACGTACTATCTATTAACCATAGAATGCATGATTTTTTTCTCATTTTCTTTCAAAATTATATATGTTTTATGAATAAATGCATTAAATGTTGGGAAATTATTAACTTTTAATTTTTCCCCTTATTTTTTTAAAAAAATTTAAAATGTGCTAAAGGGTTACATTATGAATTAAACAATATCCTAGTGGCAGAAATCACATTACAACTGTTCTTAAATAAAAACATCTTTTTACTAATTTATTTCGACAATGGAAGAAAAAGATACGTTGATAGTATTTTTAAAGGTAAAATTATTCATACTATTGTTTTCCAGACACTCATTGTCGTACTTTGGAGTAGTTCTATGAAGCTTATCAATAAAAATAAAGCCATGCAGCCAAATGGCTACAGAGAGCGTTGTAGAGTTAAGGTAACATGAATTTTATGAGCAATACATGATGTGACAAAGAAGTGAGGAGAATTTAAATTTCATACAAAATGAGTAAGTTACATTACACTAGTTCTGAAAATCAAATCCATTGAGCTATAAAATATACGTTAAAGTATAAATTATATAAACACACGTTGAAGTATATAATGCAAAAATGGTACAACGATAATGGATACAGCAAATAAAAAGGTGTTATGAACTTAATTATAAGATGAAAAAAAGCATTGAACTCTGCCAATAATTCTTCGCTATAGAAACATCTAAACGTATTCTGAACAGAACTTAAAAACAGCAAAAAAGAAATTCTAACACAAGGAAAAGGATATCACTTTAATTTATTATATGAAAGACGGTACATTATTTAGGAATTCAAAACATTCTTTTATCAGAGCAATACAGCTTTGTTTGTCTTAGGTCTTCACAAATTTGCAAAAGGTTAAAGCATTAAGCAATTCTAGCGTAAATTAGATGAGTCACCTATTAATAATGCAATCTCCCCCAACAAACTCACTTGTTTTAGTTCTTATAAAATAAAAAATAATAATACACACACTTTTTATGTAAAGGATTTGTTAACCTTTACGTTGCGGGAACCCAAACTCGAAAAAGTTCCTTTGAATACGGGGATTCTGTGAAGAAGATAACAAATGCTTTCCCCCTTTTTTAAAAGCGATTGTTGTCCGATTTCGGCCACCCGTAGTGCTAATTGGTCATCTGTCCTCTCCGTCTTAACCGGGTTGCTTTTTTGAGGTTTTACTTTGTCTGGTCCCCTAGAAAAAGCTTTTTATCGCAGTTTTTTTTTTCTGAAACACTAGTTTTCTGATTATATATATATATACAAGTAATGACTTAAATTTTATGATATTAAATAAATTTTAAATAGAATAACTGCGGTATAATTATTTATCGTTGTCGATTTTTCAATCATATTTGTGATTAAATAAATTTTTCAAGCCGTACTGAAGGTGTAAATTTAATTCTTATAAAACATGAACACATCACCGTGAATTTCATTTTGTTTTTCTTCTAACTCATTTATCTTTATTAAATGTAAACATTTATAAATAATGTATAAAATTCATAACTAATTTTTTTTGAAAATATTTTCATTTCTTTGCACAAAATAGAGAAAACAATTCTTAGCTATTTTGTAAGTTAAATGTATCTATATGATTGTCTGCTATTTTGTTAATTTCAAATTTTTAATATTAATATATTGAGCTCATAAAAAACAAATACATTTTTTATTCCTAACATATTTCGGACGGTTTTCAATATAAATCACTAGTGACGTTTCTCTATTTTATTGTCGATTCTTATAATTTATAGTGATTTTTTCCCGAAAATTTCAATAAGTTATAGCAGTATAGTATTTTTGAAAAGTACGCTGAGTTTTGTAGGCAATAAATAATTAATTTATGATTTTTTTTCTGCTTAAAAATTTACTAATACGTAACTAATCACCAGATTTAAGACGGTTAATTTAACCAAACTAAGATTAGATATGGTATGTTTAGAATTTGATTCATAAGATTTCATTGATATAATATGTTGAAAAGTAGTTATCAAAAAAGAAAACTTTCAAAAAATCTTTAATGAATAAAGCTAACATTCTAAATGATCAGCTTTCGTAATTAGCTACAACATTTGTACAAGCAAAGTATTTAGATTATATTTCAGAAATGCTTAAAATTAAATCTAGAATTCCTACTATTTTATTTGAGTAAAAATGTTTCTGGAAAAATTCAAATGTCTAGTAGCTTTTCAGTGAATTGAAATGAAGGCATAAAGATTTTAATATTTCTCTTCTGATGTTTGAATGCATAAAAAGCTACCAATTATTATTTATCATAGATTTAAAGAACCTCTTTCAATATTTTAAAATTAGAATCGTAACTTTTAACGAATGATGATCTATAAATAATTAAAGCAACCGTTTTCATTAATCATAAAAAATAATGATGAAACTTACAGTTGGCTTAAAAATCACAACCCAAATGTATTTTTAGCCTGAAATATTTGTTCAAGTATTAAACTTTAAAAGTTAAAAAATCTTAAGTAGTCAATTCTTTAATGTTGTGTTAGAATAGTACATTAGTAACTGCGAAGTATATATGCCCGAGATTCCAGTCATAGAAGGGGAGGCAGGCATGAAGACAAAACAGTGTTGTGTCACTTTTCAATGTAAAACAGAATAATCATAGGGTGAAAGAAAAAAACCCAATCGTAGGTTCAATTTAGTTTTTTTTGGACTATGACGAATGACGAAAAATGTAGCAATTTATCTAGGTCACCGATTACCTACACTACACCATTCCATCAGAAATGAAATTTCAAGTAATTCTTGATTCAAATAAAATTATAAACGGACATTATTATAAATTTACAAAATTTTATTGTTAAAAAATTAACAATTTACAATGGTTAGAAATTAAGCAACGGTGGAAAAGAATAATGTTTTCAATCGAGTATTACAAACTCATTCCATACCTCTCAGAAATGTTATTTAAAAAAATGTCGCCAAAGCAAGGTTCACAAAACTGACTAGCGCCAACAGTGATTATAACTACAGCAGGACGAAATCTCCTGACCCTGAAGGGTATAGCACAAAAGGGCAGGGATTTTTATGAGGCAATTACGGTTCGCCGGGAAGTTCAAGTGGGGGACGAAATCCAAGCTTGTTACTGGTACAACAGTTGTACCGACCCGTAAGGAAAGGTAAAAAAAATCTTGGTACAGCAGTTGTACCGCCCGTAAGCTAAAGGTTAACACATTGCGTACGGCGCTCGAATCAGGTTCCGCACGTTTTTGAACGCTTTAGAAGCATGCTTGGCAAGCAATGTTATGTATATTTTCAATTTGCACTTGATATTATATTTGCATAAAGTATCAAATATTATTATATATTTTATGCATCTATTTAGTATATCAGATTTTTTTTGCTTTTTAGAAAGTTGCGTCCTTACAAATTAAACCCGAACGTGGAAATAAAAAGTGTACAATAATAAAACCCTTTATAAGGCACGTAAACCATCGGCACGGACCTATCGACGTACCGACTATACTGACAAATTTTTTTCACGTACTTGGAATGTCAACATTCAATTATTTTGCTAATCATTTGTCATAAAATTGCGTAGGGCTTGCTACCCTGGTAATGTAACAAAAAGTGTTTGCCTCTGGTTGGTTATGCATCGATTCAGCCGAAAAATCATGAAAACGAGTAATCTCGTGACATGACTACAGCACTCGGTCTGCTACGAACGAGAAATCTTGTGCCTTATACGCAATGTGTTGGCAAACAATAACCTGCAATGACTACGAATAGTTAGCGAAAGAAATATAAGAAAAAAGTAACCCAAGAAGGATCGTGGGAGCATGTAATAAACTTTTAATTCTTATGATCATAACAATGAAATAAAGAAATACATATATAGTAGGATTTATGTCCTGTGCAGTAGGAACTGCGCAGGTTGTGTTACTGACAAGAAATTGTGCACGCAACGCAACTAATTTTAATCTTTCAGTTAAGAAAATAATTTAGATTGAAATAATGTAACATCCTAGTCTACTAGTATATCCTAGTCTACTGTGAATGAATATCGGCAAAGAGAAAGAACTAGGTTTCTGCGGACTATATTTTCATGATAAATAAAATGTTTATCACAATACAGGAATGTAGCATTAATCAAAAAATACAGTTGCACTTCGCACAATAGGTTATGTGTTATACTTTTTTCATTCAATGCAATAATTATAAGAAAATATTCAACTTTGGTGACTATGAACGGTTTTTAAAAGCCATTTGAATGAAAGCTTTGAAAAATAAAAAACGGCAAGTCCGGTTCATGACCCGTTTATCAAAATGAACATGGTCGGAAGACGATCTGCATAACAAACTAAAAATCGGCTTTTCTGCAGAGAATGAATGAAATTCTAAGATAAAATAACAAAAGAACTATTTATTACAAATAGAAAAAGCTTTACGTTTTTAAAAAAGCGAAACAATTCAGGAAAGGATTAATGAGGTTGAACATACAGTATATTATAACTAAAAATATAAAAAGAAAAAATTTAAAGGATAAAAACCGCCTTTGTTGGACAAAAAATACTTCTGAACAGTTTTTTAGACTTGATTGATATCTTAACAAATCTATTCACTCACATTTTTAATCAATTTTAAAAAATAAATTTTGAAAACTGACATTTTGTGTGATAGAGATTGTATTAATTTTTTAAAGAATTAATAATTTTACACATAACATTTATTAAAATTCTTGCTGTAATCTTTTTCTTTTCTTAGTATTTAGGTGTCTTTAGTGTTTTTTAAACATATTATTTAAACTCGATCTATGTAATATAATAAATAGCTAAAATTAATTCATTACTTAAGTAAGGTCCAATTTTTATTATGAATTCCCGACCAGGAAGCTCCACTACCTCTGAATTGAAATTTAATTGCATTAGTTGTTTAATGCAGATTAAATTCTAGAATATAAAAACATATAACTTCATCGACAATATGCAAGAGCAAAAATTTTCAAAACTCAGTCAGTTAATCAGTAAAAAAAAATTCGTCTTTAACTGAATTTTTTTCATGTTAGTAAATAAGTATTAATATTAATTTAAAGCATTCATTTTTTTTTTACTTAAATGAGTATACGCAGGCAAAAGAATTTTACAAAAGCATCCATTTTATTTCTATTAAAACGAAAGAATGCTTGAAAAAGCTGTTCACAAAAATTCATTCGGTGAACATACTTTTCACTGAATGGATTCATGTAAAGAAAGACGAGAAAAATCCCATTTCAGCTGACAGAATGCGAAAGCCTACATGAGACAAGAAATCAGAAGTAACACTTCAAGCAAATGAATGCTATGAATATTATAAATGTACGATTGAATCTACCAATTTTGAAAATCAATTAAACGATTCAGATACCGTTATTTTACTAATACGAGTCATTCATTTTTGTTCCGAGTTTATTAGCCCAAAGCTAGAATTTCAACTTTACACAATAAGTTATAGAAGGTCAAATTGTCAATAAAAGGGAATAATTACCTTATGCGATGAATGTCATCCAAAAGAGAGAAAAAAAAAGGAACGATCTTATAAGAAACAATGAAAAAATTTCTGTAAATCTTTTAAAGCCTTGCAGCAATCATTTTCTAAGTAAAAAAATCACAAGGTTTTAAGAAGCATTATTGCAGCATACACTTACTTATAAAGCAGTTACAAAAAGGCTTTTATAAATACTTGTTTCACTTTTTCCTTTTGATTAGGAATATTTAGATTTTTCTTTAAATTGGATATTCTAGTTGTATCTTTATACTTCACCAAAGCCTTTTTTCCTATCGATAATTTATTTTGAGAGAAAGAGTTTAGCAGCGCGCCTATAATTATTTCAAAATACTTCAGAGTTACAATAGAAGGTGAAAAATGAAATAAGAACTATTGCAATATGCGGGAATGTCCCACGTGTGTGTGTGTGAGGGGGGGGGGGTAATTGAGAATAAGAAGCTTCCGACCTAATGGTTGGTTCTGCCAACTCTTGTGGGTACGGAAAAAAGTGGCTATCTCGTTTCTCTCATCGATGTAGGGACATACATGGGTTGAATCGTGATCAAGTTTTTCCGTGTGACTTCTGGTGAGTCGAAGTAGCCAGTTTGCAGTAATATGCGGGAATATATGCATAAAAAGAAAGAAAATATAAGGAAAAAATTGTAAAAGCAAAATTTCATAATTCATTGTTATGTAAAAATGAGCACTGCTTGATGCCTCGATTGTCAACGTAATACGATACAGAATTGGTGATGTTCTAAATATATTTGATACCTGTACATACTAAGTTTAGATTCTAAAAGAGAAGGGAAAAAATAAATTGAAATTTATTAAATGTCTTTAATTACGTAATTACAGCTATAGTGAAAAGCACATAAAACTTTTTTAAAACAGCAACCAAAATTTGTGAGAAATTCTAATTTAATTGCTTAGAATTTATAAAATATATTAACCCTTAAATAAATTTATTCATTTTGAATTTTAAAAAATTGTTTTCCATAGAAGATGGTTAAATTTTAAGTAAAAAAACAGATAAAAAAATCCAACTCCTACTATGATATATTTATTTTGAAAAAACCATATGTAGACTGGCAACATACAGTATTTCTAAAATATCTGGCTTGTATCTAATTTTGACAATTAGATTAGTAATTTTTTACAATAAGATTACATATAGCACAATTTTATAGGGAATTCGTCAATAAAAATAATTTCTTCATGGAACACACTAAATTTCTTCACCCACAGTATTCAAAAGGTTAAAAAAAACCGATATAATTTACCCACTAAAACTATCTATTGTCAACATTTTTTTTCACACATAATTTATTGTCTATAATTATCTGTGGGTTTTTGAATAAAATTAAGTAGAACTGGATGTAGACAATTGGCATTTAAGAATTAAAGGCTTCGCATTTTATAATCACTTATGAATTATTCTGAAAACCTGAAAGTGAATTAAAATTCTTTAATATTTATTGTCCATCGAGTTTCTTTTCATTCATATTCGCTAATGCCAGTACTATCCAATATTTATCCAACTACAGTTACTAAATGCAAATTTTATCAAAAAAGTACATCGTTTTCAACCACCAGTTTGATGCAGCATGCCACAACCTACAAAACAAATATTTAACAAAGCTGCCTCTTCTTCCTGAAGCATCGACCATTTATACAAGTTTCTACACATGTTCTGCTATCGAAAACCTTCTAAACAACCTCTCACTAAAGTTTAATCTTAGCGGAACTCGACTGCGGTTAAATCCAGTGAAATATTTAAAAGATTTCCAGCTCGCAGTTAGTCTTCCATAAAATGATAACGAAGGGAGCCTAGAAATGCTTTAAGGAGAAGGTTAGCGGCATTTGTGTACACAGCAAACACTGATAAATTCTTTAGGTATTTCCAAAACTCACTCTGAACGCCACTTATCTTCGTATATCAATTTCCTAACCACGGATACTCCCTCCACAAAGCTTGTTTCATTGCATGATACTGACGGAGTTCCGCTGCGCTTTATTCAGCAAATATATTTAATGGATATGGCTGGATTTGCAGTTTCAGAAACATAACTCATGCACATTTAATTAATTTGAGGTTTCGCCGTTGAGCAATCTAACGTGCGGACGTTTGTTTGCCCTAGAGCTTAAAGGGAAGTAATTTCTAATGACACTCCTCAGGTGGTAATCGATGGAGTTTGCTGACCATAGGTGTCTAGGTGTTTTTTGTTAATGAAATGAATATTTTCTTTCTCTTGTGCTATGATAAATTGTTACAGAAAATCCGGAATTTCCCTTTCCATCTGCTTACTAAGTAATCTCCTTGCCTTTACTCATCGAATGTCCGGAGGTTAAGAGCCTTAAATTCAGGCACTCCTTGACCTTCTCTTTAAATCGGTAAATAGAATGAGCCATTTAATGTAAATGTTACTCCTTGACCTTCTCTTTAAATCAGTTAATAGAATGAGCCATTTAATGTAAATGTTACAGTTGGTCGTAAGCTGAAATGTTCAATGTAGAAGTTATGCGATTTTTCGAAGGTAAATATTAAAGATTATATTCATATGTGTTCTTTATAGACTAAAACCAGCTGGATAGATTTCATTTAAATCTGGATACACGTTTTGAAACATCCAAAAGGAAGTTTTGAGATAATTAACCAGTAATTAATTTTAATTAATTAATTAATATTTTTTGTACCCCTGTAGTTTCCATATATTAGTCTAAAATCTTTCTAGTTCTCTTCCAACGCCTATGGGAAAAATGCTTAATTATTTTTCCACGTCGATGGGGAAAGTCGTCTAATTCATTTCCGATTCTAATGTTGCAGCATTTCTGATGTTAAAAGTTATTTGCAGGTGCTCAGTGTTTTAATATATTTTTCTTCAGAAGAATTTTAGAAACTTAGAATTTCTTTTTTCCTTACATCAATAAAGCATCGCTTGAAAGTAATTTTTTCTAATGTTTTAAGGGGAAATATTCTTTCTAATGTTTTATGCATTCAATATTAAGTGTCATTATTCAATCCATCATTTAGATTTGTTCTGATGCACTTCTGAATGAAATTTAAAAAAGAATACAGAAAGAAAATTAGAAATTTCTAATTTAATTTTCATGTCCTCTAAATAGCTCAGAAAAGTCAATATTCTCATTATAAGGAAAAGTTCAAATATTGTCTGTATTAAAAACATACACATTCTGTTGTATTAACCCCGGGCAAAACCGAATATACCAGCTATATATAGTAAAAATATATATTTCATATATTAGCATAAATTTCATTATAGTATCATGAAGTGAAATAAAAATAGATAAAATTGTTATTGCTGATTTATAACGAAGTATAAAAGATTAACACGAATATATAATTCAAAATAGAAAACAGCGCCTTTATGCTAAGTATTTTTGATTAAAAAAAGTCATGAATGTAATAATCCTATTAATTAAACAAAATCAACTAACTACTGCCGACTATATCATAACAAATTATATCATTCTTCCAAGTTAATTGGCGCAATCGGTCTTGTTGATGCTGATGGAAAGGAAAGTGTAGTAAGGCTTTTATTTCGAGATATCTTTGTACGGGTGGTGGGATACAACGGCGGCAATTTATAACGTATGTTCGAGTTATCAGTTTTCATAGGAAATAAAAATTAATAAAATTAATTATGGTAGGAGAATATCAAAAGTTTATACCATGAATGTCTAGAGCTGTAGTGTTTCTCAGATTTTTCAGAAATAAAGGTTTGGTAAGGGCAAGTGACCTCTAGGAGATGCTTTAGAAATATAACTAGAGATAGCCTATTATACGAAACTCATCTAGTGAAAAGAAGCTATGTATCTGAGTACATATAGTTGTCTAGACTTCATGGACGTTTATAAGAAAATAAATGGATGAAATCTGAACAAAACTTGGAGCTAAAAGACTAGTTATTTCCTTTTTGTCAATTATTTTAAATATATAGAATTCGATTGAATTATCCATTCAATGGAATAATAATTGAGAGTTAAAATTAATCAAGAATGACTTAGAATATATGTTATAGAAATTTAACTAAAACTTCTGACAGCGAATGTTATGGAAGGTAATCTACGAAGTTCATAAAATCAACGGCCCCGTTTTTATATTACCTGTAAGGTGTGAAAAAGTTAACAGGCTTCAATAACAAATAACATTTATGCACACAAAGGCATGAATGCATAAACGACAAAACACAGCCGAGACGCACATAAGTAATACACAGCGGCAGACTTAGAATGAAGAGTAGCCCACAAGTAATAATCGATTACAAACAACAAAATCATACACGACTGACTTCGGCTTGGACTGCCAGTCTCTTATAAATTCTAGAGAAGGACAAAGAAGGTTCTCGAACAATCAAGTGTGTCTCAGCTCCTATTGTTTCTATAAAAAATCTAGTATATTATATATATATA
>JAOUZG010038391.1:391655-418278 GCA_026289955.1 Argiope argentata | reverse complement strand
TATATATATATATAATGACTGTTTTTGTGTGTTATGTTAGATAGATAGATAGATACTCTTTTTATTTAAAATATTTGTGTGTTATTTTTCGTAATAAAAGTACCCTCCCAAATCTGATAATTAGAAATAAAAAGTGCAGATTTTTATAATCTTACGAGTGAAGAAGAGTTGATTCCTTCGTATACTTAAAACCTTTTTTAAATGTATAGACTGTATAAAATTATAATTAGTTAAAAAAGAATTGATTTTTGATGCGACAAACTCTGTTGCTAAAAATATTTGCCTTATAATGATAAAGGAAAGCTGGTACATTTAGAGGAGGAGCACCACTAAAATGTTTATAGTTTCAAAATTTTTAAATTTATTTTAACAGACAATGAAAGTCTTCCCTACTCAGAAAATGCACAAATAACATTAAAAAAATAATATTTATTTAAAATTCCAGAGTTAAATATTGCAGGTGTTTGCATGTCAATGAAAACGAAAGAAAAGCACAGGGAAAAATTTACATTATAACAAAATATATCTATTTTTATAAATATATAAATTTTTAATAAGACATTCCAAGCTCAAAAATTGTAATGCAAAATTACGTAAAGGGAAAAAAACTGGATATTATAAGTACATCTTTTTTGTATTCATGGAAACAAAGTATTAATATTAATAATTTAATTTAAATTGCAGAAGGATACAAAATAATTTTTTTAAGGCAAAATAAAAGCTTCGTGAGGAGCTCTGATTTTTAAACATTCAAGTGGCTGACGTGGCGCTGGCAATTTCAAGTTAAAGTTAAACGATTTTTATAATATTTTTTCCTTTCAAATAGTTTTGAAAATTAACCATTAAAATATTCTAAAGAAAGAAAAAATAACACTTTAAACAGTTTTATAATTACTTTTTATGTCAAATATTAGAACTTAAAATCAATTTATATATATATATATATATATATATATATATATATATATATATATATTTCACACATTTTATGTGTTTATGCTGTTCATGCATAATTAAATTCAACTAGCTCTATATAAAATTATCAATAACTAAAGAAAGTGTAACTATGTTATTATTATTCTTAAATTTACAGATATTTTGCACAATTTACCTAAGGAAGAGAAGTGAAAAAACTGAACGAAAAAAAGGATGTGCGAAAAGCACCATCGCTTAGTCGTTTCCCCTTTTCTGCTGTTGTATATTTTAAACACATATGTGTATTTTAAACTAGAGCACTTTTAAACTCCACTAGATGACTTCCTGTGTCCATTACACATTTGAAATAAATATAGTTTGAGTAGCCTGACCTTCAGTTTGTTTTGGTATTTTACTCATCAGCTGTTCCGGGGCGAGGGTGGACTTAGAGTTTGGTAGTACAGTTTTCTAAATCATCG
Organism: Argiope argentata; assembly: GCA_026289955.1. Taxonomy (NCBI): domain Eukaryota; kingdom Metazoa; phylum Arthropoda; class Arachnida; order Araneae; family Araneidae; genus Argiope; species Argiope argentata. The sequence goes on along the minus strand of JAOUZG010038391.1, from coordinate 416,884 downwards.
AATAATTCTCGTTTCCGATCTCCCTCGGAATTCTTTTCTTTTCTTTCTTTTTAACTTGCGAGAACAAGGTGTTTTGATTTAGAGATTTTGATGTTCGGAGGCTAGAAATTTACGGGTAAAAAATAAAGATTATTGGCCGTCGGAAACTATCGGTAGAATACTTGCTTTTACAAGTATTGCATCATTATTATCATTATGTATACTTCTTTGAAAGCAGATTTGTTTTTAAAAGTTTGAAAAGCTTTTAACTGTATTGCTTTGTTATTACGTAAGCGTCTTTGCCAGCAGATGCGTTTTTAAAAAGGCTGGTATAGAACTATGTAACCATAGCTGCTATTTATCTCAAAATGGTCGAGCTCTAAACCTTTGTTTGCCAGTTAGAAAAAATAGAAAATGAAAGTTTAAAAAAAAATTAAAATTCTATAGTTATATATAAAATTCTTCTGTGCCTGTGTATGTGACTGAACTCCTTCTAAACTACTGGACTGATTTTGATAAAATTTTATGTGTGTGTTCAAGACGGTTCGAGAATGGTTTAGATTCCCAATTTGGTCCACTACAAATGGTAGAATTTTAATTATTAATCAAAAACTAACTTTCCCACCAAAATAACTTCCTCCCCCATTGCAAAATAAATAAAATTTAAGGTGTTTTTTTTTCTAGCAGTGATGAGATTAGGCTAATTATGTTTCCGATCGATTATTTCAAACGAGTCTGTTTATTTTCATTGTACTTATTGCCTTTAAAATTAAACATCGTTAATTAATCGACCTTTCAGATTCATTCTGAAGTACTTTTGATTTAAAATAAAACATAATAAAGGAAATTAAAATTTTCGAATCCGCTTAGCGTTGAGCAGCTGATGTAGAAAACAATTGCATTTTCGATGTCTTTACTGGCGCTGAAGTTTAACGCATGCGCATTGTGTTGACAACTTATTTAAACGGATATGGACTTGATTAATTGGTTTGCTATGTTGTTGAGAATCGATTGCTTTAATCGTAATCGTTATGTTTCTTTTACAATTAGAAAACTGTAAGTGGTAAGACAGTGAGGTAAATGAAAAAATTCGAGAACCGAAACTGGGTTGTGGTTTCATTATAGCTAAGATTTGAGCTTATTTTTTGCACAAATAAAAATGCAATTTTCAACTCTTATATTTATATGATATATTTGTAATGAGGTCACGTTCGTAATACGAAACATTTGTTTTACTTTAGATACACGCTGTAAAAGGTTAGTTGAGTGTATTTTTTTGTATAGATAGTTGTTTTAAGTACATCTTTTTAAGTCGTAGTAATAAGTAATTGCCAAATGAATAAGGCTTCAGCTTTTGTTAGGCTTAACATGTTTTCGAGAGATTGATTCAAACGATTCTGTTTACATTTTTTTAAAATTTTTGCTGCAAATTAAATCTAGAAAAATATAATTTTCAGCAAGCGATTCTTTGAAATGAAATAAATAAATATGATATTTTCTAAAAAAGTAAACGCGAGATAAAGTTTTTTATTTTACAGTATCTGTATTATTAATTCTATAAATCAACTTCAGGAAAGCGAAAATGTATAATTAATGCAGAGTATGCATCCAAATCTGGGCCCAACAAACAATTTATAAATCTTTAATAAGAGACACAAATATTGTTTAGTGCAATTAAAATGATCTAATTGAAATAAATATCTACACTATGTGTAATTTGGGTCAATAAATGCTCTGATGAACTACGTATTTACTATTTTTTGATATTCTGCTCTGTGTTTCATATTTAATAAAATGTTCTTGAGACACTAATATTTTAAATAGGAAAAGTTGCAATTCAACAAACTAAACCAATCACTAAAATTGACTATTTTATGAAAATTTGAATTTTACTATTCTATAAAAACGTACAATTTTATACCTTTTCATCCACCATTTAAGTAAAATATCACTTCAGTTTGTATTATCCTTAAGTTAAAAAAAATATTTTTTAAAATTATAACAATATTTTAATAATGAAATAAATAATGATGTGTTATGTAAATTGAGTCAATAAATGCTGAGTAATGACGAATTTAAACTTTTTACATTTATCCTCATATGAATCATATTTAACAAAATATTCTTGAAAATCTAATCTATATAAATAAAAATGAATCACCAACTGCGTTGCTAAGCGCAAAACTGGAGAATGGTTTCACCAAATTGCCTGATTTTTTAAAAAATATTTTTGTTAAGACACGAGGAAGGTTCTTATGAAAAAAAAAAAAAAAAACTGCGAGGAAAACAGTTAAAATGACACTTTTCTTACTTTCCCTCCAAAAATCTTCATTTCCTCCCTCCCCCCCAACCAAATGAATAAGATGGCAGGAAGTAATAAATTTAGGTTTGTTTAGAAAGAAATACAGGAAATCGACTGTTTTTCATTTATATATTATTTGAAAACCGGAAGTTTAAAAAAGGAAGAAAAAATTGCTTTTATGCAGCTTATACTGATTTAAAACTTATTGTTCCAAACGGATGGGAATATCATTTTGGTCATTTTTATTTGATGGCGTTTCTTTTTTTTTCTGTTTCTATTCATTGTTGATCTTAGAGATAAAATTTCTTTTTATACATAAATGTCGCATGAAGAACTCTTAATGTGTTTATTTCATTCTTGAAAGGATTGATTCTTTATATATTCTTGAAAGGATTTATGTACGATTCTTTTTATTTTCTTTGTGTTTGAAATTAAATTAAACATTATTAAACATTAAGCATTAAATTAACATTTTAAATTAAGCATTGTTAATTAATCGGTTTTTTTCGGGTTCATCCTGAAGTGCTTTTGAATTAAAATAAAACAAAAGAAATTAACAATTTCTTTATCAATTTTCGCTTCCCCAACTGACGTAGAAAATTCACACATTTGCTTAAAAATTTAAAACACTGTCCCTCTAGCTGTAAACATTTGACGTCAATCAAAATACAAGGAAGGCGTTTTAGGATTACCTTTAATATGCTGATTATGCTGTATTTATATTTAATATATGGCTATCCAAAGTAAAGTTTGGGCAGTTAAGAAAAAAAAAGGGTTTGTAGAAATAGAAGTAAAAAAGGAAAGAAAAAAAAGGGTTTGCAGAAAGAAAACAAAAGTAGGGTTTGTGTGTAATTCAAAATGACTTTGTCGGTGAATTAAGGACATATAAATCATTTGATTATGCAATTAATTTAAGATGATGTTGTCAATTATCCATCTGAATTTTTAAGCTCACTGGATTTCCCAGGATGGCCGCCTCATAATCTTCATTTAAAAGTAGGATTGGTAGTCATAATGTCAAGAAATATCAACCTACCGCGTCTTTGTAATGGCACACGGCTATCAGGAAAAACAATACTGAACAATGTGATTGGAGAAACTATTCTAAAGAGAAAATATAAGGTAGAAGATGTGTTGATACCTAGCATCCTTATGGTACCAACTGACGTACCATTTGAATTTAAACGACTGCAATTTCCAGTGCGGCTTGCTTTCGCTATGACCATAAAAAAATCCCAGGGTCAATCTTTGAGTTTTTGCGGCATTAATCTTGAAACCCATGTTTCTCTCATGGACAGTTGTATGTTGCTTACTTCCGCTTTGAAAAACTGTCAGCTTCATTTGTTTACGCACCAAGTAATCAAACAAAAAATATCGTGCACCATAAAGCATTACAATGAAAAATATAATCACATTATTACTTAAGTCTTTCAATGTACGAAATAGAAAACTTATTTTTGTAAGTAACTGTTGTTTATTATTAAGGCATAATTCAATAAATGAAATGATTACTGCGAAACACGTTTTTTTTTTCGTTAGTTTTTTTCTTCTGTTAGACTACGAATGGACAATAAGGGAAAGGATAGTACGAAGTCTGCCGGGGTAGCTAGTGGTATATATATTTTACAGAGGATAGAGATCGATAGAGAAATGTAGTGATTGTTTCAAACCAGTTTAAATTGGTTAATGACTTAAATTAATTAAGACAAATAATGACTTAAAAAATAATAATGTTCTAACATGATAATTTGAAATTTGCGATCTTAGATTTCGTTTTTTTTAATGTTACTATGTAACTGTAAGTAGTCTTTTTGGGTTTTACCTTCTGTCTATTGTATTTTGCTCAAGTTCAGGATACATATGGGCACTTATATTTTATTATTGCAACAAAAAAAAGGAACATATACAATAATTGAGGCAAGAAAAAAAAGAATATAGGCAATTATTATGCTAAAAAGAAACGAATATATATATATATACAATTTTTGAGGCAAAAAAACGAATATAAACAATTATTATTGCAAAAAAGGCAGAAAAACGAATTATTCAGGCAGAAAAACGAATATAAACAGTTATTATGGTAAAAAAAAACACTTTTTTGATTTATTATGGCTAAAGAAATCGCAATTTGTCAAAGGAAGAATGTACTCGTATTATGAATGAACTAATAATCTAAAAAGGTGGGAAAAGTGACAACATTCGGGCTTCAAATTTATTTTTTGGGATTTTTTAAAACCAAAAATCAGGCTTAGTGGTGCCCAGTGAGATGAATCCTTTCGCATACGCTCCGTCCCGAACGTGTGTCTAGGACAGAGGCCTCCTGTCCCGAAAGGAATAAAAACAGCTAGCGGATATATTTTCTGATATTGATCAATGGAAAGTCGTTTTACTTGTTCGCATTTAATGGCCCTTTCCAAAATAACTCAAAGAAAGTATAATTCGCCTTCAAAAATATTCTGTTTGCACGAACCGAATCAAAAATGCATCCGCCTATAATTGTAATTTGATAAGACCGCTGCCTAAGGTATTCTTTTCGATCAAGGATTGTCCCGTCATAAAGTAAGAAGAAATTGTGGGTAGCAAAATGAATATTTTTGTTTTTGTATTTTATTTAATGACAATGGCAAATAATCCGAAGAGACCAAGACATCAAAAATAGAACAGTCATTCTGCAACGGGATAAAAATGATATAATGCCTTAATGTTTCTGGTATGTACAGTATTTAACTGAAAAAAGGAAAATGGATTGAAATATCGCGTTTCTTTTCTGGCCATGCAGTACAAGATGATGGATTGAGGATGGTATATCTTAGGGGGTTGAGTTTCCAAATAACTTCTTATTTCTTTCTTTGCTTTACGATTAAAAACAAATCTCTTGCAATAGGATGGGTATCTTCTAAATTTGTAGCACGGGTAGGAACTGAATTTATATCGAGCAAAATAACATTCATTGCTTTAAAAATTATTTTTTTACAAAATGTGAGGGTTAATCAGTTCGTGAAGACAATGTTCATAAAGCATATTTATATTCGAACAAGAAAAAGGATTTATTTCACTGATTTTTTTATATCACAAGTGCATTGTTCATTTATTTATTGTTTATATTCGATAATTGGACAGACTTCCGAAGAATGAATTTGCTAAAAATTTGAACCATGTCTGCAAATTTAGTGTTAAGACTGAGTAGCAAATTTCATCCGTCTAGGTGAACGCGTTGAATAAACTTTGTTATAAACAGACAGGTATTTTCTAAAAAATGTGTTTTTCGAATTTATGTAGGTCAAATTCTTGTGGATTACATTATTTTCTCTATATCTTTTACATTGACATTATTTTCTCTATATCTTTTACTTCATTTTCTAATGGTAACATTGATAAAACTTTCATTCAAAAAGCATTCATTTCGTATAAATCACAAATATAAGATATCCACGGGAGGTACCAGAGTAAAAAGACCATATCTGTAAAATGTGTAACAAAAATAAAGTCGAAAACGTCGAATGCCATTCAACTCGACAGGATTTCAACTCTGCTCGTCCTTCTGAAAAAGCGGGGGGATCATTTTCCTCGAGAAACTCGCAGCCTAATCCTGGAACGAAGCAGGAAATAAGACGTTATTTAGAAACCCAACTCCCCAACACATGCCATCGAGAACCCATCAGTGGCTTCTGCATTTGTACGGCAACGGGATGAAAAGGGGAGATGTGATATTTCAAACCATTTTCCTTTTCGCAGCCGAACATTGTCCTTAACAGGAACCTTAAGGTGGTCTATCAGATCGTTATCCTGGAATCCAGAATGACTGTTCTATTTTTGATGTTCCGTCATTTCCCTCTACCTTCGGGTTACATTAAAAAAAAAAAGACCGAAGAACAAAAGTTTTTTTTCACTAACTTTTTTTGTGTTATCGGCGAATTCTTTGACTGAGAGAAGTGCCTCAGGCAGAAAAATTGACGAGGTAGGAATAATACGGGAGGTAGGGGAGTGCATTCATTCTTGCAGGGAAAGGGTTTTCCCCGGTCTAAATCAGATAATGTTTCAACCTCCTATTTTTATGTAGAATTTAATGCATCGGGTTATTGAACATAATGTGAAAATATATTGACTGAGGAATTATTTTGGATAAAACGTACTCAAAGTATAACGATTAAATAAATTAGAATTATCTTTTATGGAATATTATAGAAAATTATGTGCCTGTCAATTTAACAATAGTTAAAAATAGTTTACTGGAGACTAATATAAGACATTTTTTTTAGTTCTCTCAAAATCCTATACGAAAAAAAAAACTGTTTTAATTCCTTCTAAAGGAATTTATATGTTGCCAACTATCTTTCCAAACAGATTCTATTTCAATTTTACACATACGTACACAGCCATTCATAACCGTTATGGATACAAAGCAATTCTTTTTCTTCTGTACAGCCGACCACCCCGCCATGAGTAAAATTGAAATAGAATCTGCTTGGAAAGATAGTTGGCAACATATACATTTCTTTAGAAGGAATTAAAAAAAATCGTATAGGGTTTTGAGAAAACTAAAAAATGTCTTATATTAGTCTCCAGTAAACTATTTTTAGCACTTAAGGTATAGTGATTACATAAATGAGAAACCTTTTTTGGAATATTGTAGAATTTTATCCGTCTATAGAATGAAAATTTCCTGGAAAGATTTCGAAAATTTAACATAAATAAAAAATATTTTACTATAGAACGATATTAGCCCTACCAAGACCTGTGCACATATCTAGTTAAAATGCGGAAAACTCTTGATTCGGGAGTTTATTAGGATTCAAGAGTGTTTTTATAAACTCCGGAACAAACTAAGAGTGTAAACTATGGATCTGAACGTAGCAAATTAGTTAATCTGCAAGCTATCTAGGTAATATAGACATTAATTGGTTTCGGTCTTTAATAGTAATACATACATATATTTTATAACCGATATTTGTTATGGACAAAATAATTTGAAGAAGATTTATTAGACAGTATTTTTAACTAACATTCTATGATTTGTGTAAGTAAGAAAAACTTTAATTTGATGCAGAAATTCGCAAATAATATTTTAAATATACACATCTATTGGTCACATGAGTTTTGCACTGCTATAATACAGTCTCTGGGGGAAATTCAAAATCATGTACTGTTAGTAATTATAATTTACATTTTCATTTTGAAATGCAATAACAGTATTTTCTGTCCTAAATACATTTACATCACACAATATAAACAGTATTTTCTGTCCTAAATACTAATTTCTGCTATTTGTATATCAGCTTAGATGATTTGTGCAAATGAAAAAAGTCTTAATAATTTTTATAAATTAAATAATCAGTTGATATAAGGCATAATATTAAAAAAGCTATGAGATTTTACATAAAGTATTTTGATACAGATTTTTTCTCCTTTGAAATAATATATAATGAATAAAATATAACGAAAGGAAATTTCAGAATAACAACTATACGCTACAATCAATTTTCTTATTTTTTTAATCAAAATTATTAGAAATTGAGACATCTGTAGACTGTAATACAATATTACAGAAGCACATATGTTAACTTCAAAGTAGAAAATACCATATTTACTTACTATTTATTTATTTTTAAAATATGAATTGAGCTATTAACTTTATTTCTTTCATTTTTACGACCTTATATTTATAAATATATGCACATTTCAAGGTAACAAAATCTTGATTCCAGAAAAGCATTATTTGACAGTAAATTTGAGTGCAGTTTTCGCCATTTTTTCCTCGATAATGGTAGTAGTATCTTTTCCTAAACCAAAATTCCCTGTTTATGATGCAACGTACTATATATTGCTAGCCACTACTTTTCTCCTATTTATTTATTTATTTATTTATTTTTTTTGAAAATTGTTCGATACCATCTCGTAGAAACGATGTGTTATTTGAGGCGATACACGAATATAACCATTTTTGAACTTCTTCAAAAGAGTAAAAATCCTGATTAAACATTCATATGTTCTCTATTGAAAGAAATTGTATTCGGAAGGAGCAACGACTGGAGAATCTGGTGGTTAGAATTAGATATTCCATTTTAGAGTTTGGAAGTACTCTTTGACTGATCAGAAAGATCGTGTAACATTGGACGAAACAAACGGTTGTTGAAAAGGAGCAGCGAATGGTGTGTGCGGTGGTCGGGGTGAGGCCACTCATTTTAGAGTTCCCAGCCATACATTGACTGATTTTGAGACATATGGAGTAGCACTGGCATACTGGCTGATAACTCTGCCCAGCGCCTTTTTGTATTGTTGTTCTTTCAGAGCTTGGCTCAAACTCATAAATTGAGTTCGATATCGATTCCTTGTGTTGGTTTTACTCGGTTACAACAGTTCATAATATATCAGATCTGGTGCCACCAAATATGAGACATAATTTTGTCATCTTGACCATTCAGCCTGAAGCGTTAAAAAAACTCCCAACATGTTCTTTCACTAAGATCAGGCTCAAAGTAAGTACTAGAGAACATTCGGCGTGACTCAGCCACAGTTTAGAAGAAGCAGAAACAAAAAGATAAAATTTCCACCAAATGAATATATTTTGGTTCGAAAGCTCTACTCTCTATCAAGGATAACTTTATGATTTAAAGACAAATTCACTAATTTGAACCTGTCGTTATGATGACAAATGCCATATCTAGGTAAATCATCAGGGACTCAAGTGACAGGACGAATTCTAAATGCTAACAGAACCAAGTTAGGTACACTGGTAAGCCATGACCCTCATAAATCGGAAAAATAGGGAAAGCAAAGTCTAAAAGTTTACCCTTAAAAGCTTACATTTGAGAGCCGATTTAAACCTCTGCTTATTAACTTGTGGTTGGCTGGGTACATGATGCGAGCAATCACATGCATTAAGCCACATGGTGATAATACGACATATTTCCAACAAGTTTTCTATTTCTGCATTTTAATCATTTATGCATCTAATACTAAAAATCCTTTTTTTAGTTCATTATTATAAAAAATATCTTGTTTCTATTCATTTCAAGCCAAAATTTAATCTGGGATATTATTGTCAGAGATTTCATTATGAAATTTATTTATCGTTCAATGTTTAACTAAGATTGCAGCTTGGATTTAAAAAAAGGCTTTAAAAACAATGATAACATTTAACAAAATGTATGATTTTCGATTAATTTTGTCCGTATATAGTGGGATATTTCAACGCAAAAATATCGTCCTTACATATTCATTTCTAAAATATTAAAATAATTTACAAAAGTAGTTTTGTTATAATATCAATAAATTGTGCTGTTATAAATCAATAATATTATAATGAAGATAATGGATATTTTTTACAGATAAGCAATAAGTTGTGTTATTATGAATTAATTCAATAAATCTAAAATAAATAAATTGCTTATTCGTTTTCGATAAATAATTTCATTATTACAAAGATATCGAGAAAAATAATTATGTATTTTTATATTCCAAAAAATATATTTTGCTTGCCAATCGGTATAAAATAAGCCTCTCTGCATTTATTGAAAGTGTAGAAAAGCCAAAATTTCTGCTAAAATATATACCCAATTATTAAAACTAATTTGATATTCCGAGATTTAAAATAACTCTCAATTTTATCAAACGACTAAATCCCTCAGCCTTTTCTAAGATCAGCTTTTCGTACTTATTGTTTTGTAATTAACAAAAATCATTAGAAAACTTACGATGCAGCATATGCTGTTCGGATACTTCAAGCCATCAAGTTCCATTGGCTTTACCTCAAAGATATTTCACGAAATGATACCGTATATAATCCCAAGGGACAACTCGTCCAACACTTCTGTTGCCAAATTACTCACGGGCGAAACCGCAGATTAATTAAATTGACATGAGTTATGCTTCAGAAACTGCAACTGTGTCCACATCCATTAAACACAACTGTTGAATAAAGAGGAGTAGCTCCGTAGCAGTGCGTATGACGGAAGTGTCTCTGCATACTCCGCTCGGAAATTGATACGTGAAGACAAGAGGTGAGTTTTGTAAATGCTTAAAGAATTTATCACAGTTAGTGGGTTTATAAATGTCTCTGGTCTTCGCCATAAGACACTTTGGGATATTGTAAGCAGTGTTCGTTATCGCTTTATGGGAGGAAAACTCGGAGCTGGAAATGTTATAAAAATTTCACAAGATTTAGAGAATCTCAATTCCCTAAAGATTAGACGTAGTGAGCGAGAGAGGTTACTTTAACATCTTGCCGACGCGGAAAACGTGTTGAAAACTTTCTTGAATCTTAAATCGTAAAGGAGAAGCGGGAAGACGTGATAAATAACGACGTAGTTTTGTGTTTATTTCCGGAATTATTTAATGGTAAGATTGACGGGATGAATACCGAATGAATATTTAAATAGAACTTCCATAGATTCAAATGCTTTAGACGCATTGTGAGATATAAATTCGGTATTATTCAAAGAATGTATATTTTTTAATCTTGACTACTATCAAGAAAAAAAATAATGGAATACCTTTTTCTTCAATAGCTCTTAGCCGATTATAATCAATTAGAATTATTCAGAAAATCAATTTTGCAGAATAGTTGACATTATTTTCTCCCTCTTGTATTTAGTTGATATGAGTTGTTATATTTAATACAGTTAATTCATATTGCAACATTTTTCGGTCGAAGAATGTCCAATGCATATTTCAATTAAAAAGGAATATTGATAACATTAACTTAGCTTTAAATACTTTCTTTTAAAAGATATAATTTTATTTAAATTGTTATGAAGATCTTTCTATTTTTCATTTAAATATCCCAATTCTTTCGGTACACATGATTAAATTGATTCCTTATGCACTTTTATTTATTTTACTAGAAACATATTAAAAAATTAGTTTGTTTCTTATCATTTCTAATAAACTGATGAAAATTGTTTGTTTATTACAGCAATACCTATAAAACTTCGGATTGTTAACCTGTTTCCACAAATTCTAGTTCAAATAAACTACTTAGGTAATCAACAAATATTCGCAGTTTTCATGTTTTTATTAAGTATTTTTTCTTTGTTGGTAATTAGCATATTACTGTCACATTTTAAAAGAAAACTATTGTTCGAATTTTACATTTGTGATGTAGAATAAAAATATATTATTAAAGTGCATAGAATAAAATTAGATAAATTCATATTTTCTTATTTGGAATACCAACAGAGAGATGATAAACTCCAGTATTTGACTAGATGTAAATAAGCTCGGATAACATTTATAGATAACATTTATTGAAACTTTTCTTAATCAAGAAAAACAGTGTTGTCAATGAATAATCCGTTGGAAAAGAGATTAATGTTTTGGAATACGAAAAACAAAAACTAATTTTCTTTAAAAGTAGAAGTACTATTAAAGAAATAATAAGCAACAAAAATCTGTATTATTATTTCAGATGACGTAGTTGTAGTGAACGCCTATCATAAATCGTATCTATCTATCATAAATCCTTTATACCTGCCATAAGTCTATATACCTGCCATGAATCATATCAGATATCCGCAAACTACAGTTCCATTGAGGTTGCGTGAGACCTAATTATCGCGTCTCTCATCATCCGAATGAATATTGATAACTCATGGAGCTTCTTAAAAAAAACTATTCCCTCTCCTCTTCGGAACGCGATCGTGCATTGCCTCAGTAAAGGGCGTAGTAAAAATCAAATGTTTAATTTCTTTAGTTAAATTGTAAATAAAATTATTTTTCTAAAACGATGCAATGATTAGTCTCCACAAAGGCAATCTAATTACGATATAGACACTTTAAAACCCTAATTACGACACAGTTATAATAATGAAACATTAATTGGATATTTTTAGTATATACAGTAAACCTGTTTCTATGCAGTAGATAGGGACAGCATCACACGTAAATATATTCAGAAATATCCAAACTACTTACATATAATAAACAGTTTTGTTCAACATACTACAGAAAATTTTATGCGGCGGACAAGGATCGCATAAAAAAATTCGCTTCTGGAAAATGCGTCAAGTGATTACGAAATACACGAGAAAGTGCATTCAAACGAAATAAATAATTAAATTATGAAGCCTTTTTAAATACATTTAATTACTCATTGCTTACGTGGAGAAGTTTTCGGAACGCTCGTTATATAATTCATTGCTGCTCGTCGTAAATCAAAGAGGGATTGATAGTCTATCGAATGTTATAATTTATGTTTCTTATATAATTATCGTAAATTTCCCCTTTTTTTGATTACAATTATTCGTTCTAAGGGAGAGCTTGCGTCTAAAAATATAATAAAAATCATAAAAACCATTATACAAACCGAAAAAAAGTAATCTATTATCACGTCAGAGCATGATGTGTTTTGGATGAGGTTTTGGTGTCAACAAAAATATGTAGGCGAAAAATTGAAATTTTATTTTCTGCTTGAGCCTCTCAAAAAATCATCTTTTAATAACGTGTTGTCGTCCCATTTACGAAAGCTCTTATTTGAAAAAATAATAATTTTATGACTACATCAAATAAAACCTAGAAAAATGCCATTTTGAGCACTTGATTATATGAAATGAAATAAATAGGAAATGTGATATTTTTTTAAAACAATAAATGCAAGACAATGTTTTTTAATCGCTTGCAATACTAACGGGACTCATTCAATGACTCATTAAAATGAGTAAAAATATAATTTAACTTGCCCGAGCGCGTGGAGCTTGGCCGTTCAAAAAATTTTGTTCTGACATGATGCACTGAAATATGCATTGCAGATTTCTTTTTAATCTTCTATTTACCTTTATATTCACTATAAAAGGACTCCTTAATCACTTAAATAGCGAATAAAACTCGGCATGCAAAGCATACGTTTTTAGCGTATCGAGCAAAATTAATTAAATGAGAGACTGTTTAAAGCAAATGAACAGATCGCTTTGAACTGTACTTATATATGTACTCTGAGCTCAAAACAATATAGTGATGCTAATGCCTTTGAAATTCATATACCACATAAAAAATTTGCCCGCAAAAAATCGCACAGATAAAAAGACCTCATTAAAACAGGTTTTACTGTGCGCAGATTTATTTTCTTTACTTTTAAATTATATGGGGCAACAACGCTTATACTTGGACGACAGCAACATCATGTACAAGCTGCAAAAAATAGTTAATTAAGGATTATGTTATCATATCTAAGAGCCTCAGCGTGACAAAAAAGATCTTATGACTTCGTTATTTTGAGTATTAACTGACTTCAATGAAATTTAAAAAAATATTCGTGCCAACAACAAAGAAGGCTAATTTATAGTATTTTTGGCATTTAATGCTTTCAAACCTTTATCAGAAATAATGAACCTCATTTCATGCGTATTTAAAGCTTGTTACTAAGATTATATCACAGTTTAATTTTACTTGTCATTAAGAAATTAATAAGGTGATAATTTTTTAAAAAAATGAATGTTTCTACGATGGGTTTTAACATTTGCCAACTTTTCGAAAAATTACAGATTGAACACTATTTATCAGCCGCAGAAAAGCTGACCTTTTTCTGAGAATTATTAGTACTATTTTAAGAGTGATGCAATTGTAGTAAAACTTTGTGAGTAACTGAAAATGATGATTATAAATTAAAATATGAAAGTAATCCATTGCTGGAATCCGGTAATTCTATATTGATTGACCATTAAAAAGCTAGTTGTGAATTATTGAATCAATTTTCTAACAACTGAAATCATCAAAACATTTTTTTAAATTAAAGAAATGTTTTTCAGTATCATAAAATAAAATAAATCTTAATTAAATCGCTTTCTTTCCCATTCTTTAGCTGTTTTGATTTCTATCCACCAAACGAATCTTGGTTAAAATTTCCATGCAGTTTGTTGCTACAATACTGCGCAAGCGCAAAGTAAGCATTTTTTAACTAAGAAAAAATAAATATTTATTAATTATCACTAAATCTTAACTTAAACTTCCGTTACAATTTACAGTATGTGAAAAAAAAGAATAAAGAAAATGCAATCAGTAGATTGGATTTCTGCAGAAAAAGAAAGGCGTTTTATCAATTTCATTTCATAGGTTTCACAACGTATTTTAAGACAATATGTAATTAAATAACTCGTGCGAAGAACATAACGGGAATCCCTGGAAATCCTCCTATTAGAACGATTTTTAAATCTGTAAAGAGAATTAGACGCAAATTCTTACGAAATAAAATATTGTTAAACGTTATTCTGTGCTCCAATCAACATAATTTATTTTCGAGTTTAATGGGCTATCTATGAAGAAGTCTTTAATATTTTTGAAACTGATTTTAAAGAAAATTCACGAAGAAAAAAATGAATAGTAATAGATTTCCTTACAAATACAGACTTCAACAGAAATTAAACTGCCAGTTGCTGTTTCCAGAATTTTTCTTCTTTCTAATTTTTCGTCTCCCGGAAAATGATCTCTTCCCCAAGGCTATTATTACTTCCTTGCAAACGAAGTATAAAGTAGTGTGATTAAAAAATTTAAACCTATTTCAGAGTTCTCTGAATTAAAAAAAAGAAAAGAAAAACGTTATCTGATATTATCTATGTCTCCCCATCCGTCTGTGACAAAAATAACCAAAACACGTAAACTAACTCCACTAATAAATAAGTGAAGTTGCAAATAATACAACAAAAAATCCTGAGATTGCCAAACATCTCAGCTACTCCTTTCTATATTATATGTATTGAAATAAAAATAATTTTCACAAATAGAATGAAAAATCTACATGGGAGGCATACTGAAAAGCTTAATAAAAATAAACCACCAAATACAAGTCATTCAGATGCTTTCACATAGGGTGTTTGTTCTTGTTGAAAAGCACTTCACGAGATGCAAATGACGTTGGAGCGTTGGTTGAATGTTCAGTTTAATTGAATTCGTCTGCGTCCCCCGGTTATACGATGCGATGACTTTTTTGCGACGGACAGCGTCATTTCTAGCCGATTGATTGGCTGGTTAAGGTTATTCTCTGACGAATCGATACGTATCCAAAGAAATCCAACAAAAGCTGTATTATCAAGGCAAGCAAATATTTTGCGTCATTATAAATAATGAATTATTAATAAGTAAGGAAACTGCAGTTGAGAAAGCAGGTAACGAAGTTTATATGAAAATATCTCAGATCGACATTTTACTGTTTTTAAATATGTATGAATTTTTTAAATTAGTATTTAAAAAAATATTTCCCTTGTAAAACGATCCAGTTTCTGTACTTCTTTCATTACACTTGTTTAAGTACCAAACAAAAGATATACTGCTCTGGCTCTGGGTACATTTGTTTTCATATTCAAGAAGTCCATTGAGTACCTGATTCTATTATCATATTGCTTTTAGTAGATTGATTTAATGGCAAATATATTGGGATAGCCACTGGTATGATTTTTGATATAGATGAGATTTTAAAAGTTGAAGGGTGAAAAAAAATAAGGTTTTTATTATTGCATCAGTGATTGTACATATAAATTCAAATAGCGGTGGGTAATCTGCTTAGCAAGTAGTTCAGCCAAAATATTTTATACTGTTAAAATATCGTTTAAAAAAGTATATATATATTTATATACACAGGATGTCTCAAAAACCTTGAGCGCGGCTTTTATTCCGTATTGTATGATGATACGTTGACGGCAGACAGATATATTAATGATTCTGAATGGAGTTATCCTTGATTTTATGGAGGAATTTCCTCTGACAATATTCCTACATGTTTAGTTCCAACATGATGCATCTCCACTTTACCATACTGGAGTTGTGAAACATTGGTTAAATAACGAATTTACAGATAAGTGAATATGCTTGCATGGTCCATTCGAATTTTCCCCTAGATCACCAGATTTAACGACTATGGATTTTTTTGCGGGGGGGGGCGAAGTCGTTTATGTACAGTAGTTTATTTGTTACCGTCCTGAAATAAAGCAAAATTGCAACAACTCATTTTAGAGGCTTGTCGTGACATCACCGAACAAGAACCTGATAGAGTGTACAGAAGTGTGTTCAGACGAATGCAGCTCTGTATTGGCATGGATGGAAAACTTTTAGAAATTTTTTTGTAATCTTTCCTTTAAGTCATTATATGTACAAATTTTAAATACTTTTGAACCAATAAATAGCTAAATAATTATTTATTTATCGAATCCTTACTTTCTCTGTATACGAATCCTAAAACACGAATATTACATGATTTTTCCTCTTTGCGAAGTCATAACCAGGCATCGATGTAAGTAATAAAGTCAGCATATATGCAGTTATAAAAAAATTGAGATTTCTTAGAATAAAATTCTGAAATATTGTACATGATCTTATTGGACTATAGGACACATTGTTTTTTTTGTACGGGGTCCGCATAAAAATGTAAATTTTCTTTATTTTTTAAGTTTAATTGCTTGAAAATTTTAACCGCTTTCATAACATTCTGCACCTTTTTTAACGCAACTTTGTCATTTACAGTATATGTCTATGATCAATATTTAAAGAACAAAAGCGGCGGTAAAAGTTTTTGAGACACCCTTATTTATTAAAGAAAAGCTATTTCATCTAACAGAAACTTAAAATATATCATTTCAAAATTCAATTCAAATATTTCATTTCATTTCAAATCACAAATGAAATTTATTGTATTTTTAATCTATCGTATAAATAATTTATAAATTCCTTTTAAACATACTAATACAAATTATCATAAGGCTAAAATGTTAATTCTAAAGATGAAAACTTAAAAACATCCCACTTCTATAAACGCTGTCTGTTCGATAATGCTCTTAAAAATGAATATCAAACAAGTTGAGCAACAAATGATCCTCAAACTTATTGTTTTTTAAGTGCAATATTTGCTAATCTACACAAATAATAATGATGAACGTGTGTGTGAGTATGTTTCCGCTCAACAGGACTAACCGTTCCAGAATTTGCTATATGGAGCCTTGGAGGTCAAAAATATGCATCTCCAAGTGATTTTTTTTAAATTTTTAATTTGATTTTTGTAAGCGCAATGCATAAAAACGGGTTCTAATAATTTAAAAGAATTTAGTAGACAACCACTTATGTTATGCATTAAACTTTAATTTATTTAATAACAATTCTACATTTAGCCAATACTTACATTTACAGCTTTACATAATTATATCTCGTGGTTGGTAAGTTCAGATACTCGTGGGATTACAACTCATATCGTACTGCTGTACTTTCTTTGAATTGGCGAGGAGGTTGGCGATTGGTTGTCGCAATGGCATTAGAGAATGTTACAGTTCGAGGAAGTTGCAACTTATTGGGGCACAGGATTATTATAGTGTTTCAGTTCGAGGGGGTTGCGACTGGTTGGTACACTTTTCATTATTAGACAGTGTCAGACGTTTAATTAAAAATTAAGCTAAATTTTGAAATTTTTTTCGCTAAAACTTCCAAAAATATTACAATTAAAGAATATATTTTGAATCGATTTCAAAATTAAAAAAAACACTTTTTTATGATATATGTTTAATAGTAGAGAGAATTTTTGCTGAATTCTGACAGGTTTTTAAACTATTCTTGTTATTTGTTTTGCATCGATAAATTACATTGTTGCCTAGAAGTGGAAACTGTTTTCTTTGTTTCATCAGCTATATGATCACGTGATTTTTTTTTTTTCATTTTTGAAAAATAAACTTCAAGTTTTCTGATTTCTAATTAATATTTGTATAAGTTATTAAACATATGAAAATGAAATGAAAAAGTAATTACCGTAAAATTTAGAAGACCGATGAAACAAATATTGTTTTTTTAATAACCCAAGGATGTTATTTAACTGTTTCCATTAGGAAAGTTCATACACAATAAAAACAGAACTTAATAAGATCATTAAAATAATACAGATTTAATGACAGACTGTTTGCCAAAACCACGGATATGAAAATATATCTAAACGATTTATTTAAAAACAAATATAATTAATATTTCTAGAAAAACAGGAGGCCGTCTGTAGATTTCGGTAAAAAAATGAATGTGTGATTGGCACTCTACAAGCAGACCGCTTGATCTAGAGTTACCAAACTTCCCACATTTATATTTTCGCTGATTATTGAACTCTCAGACTGAAAAAGTAGTCAAAAAAGTATCGCACTCTCAGAATTATAAAGAGTTTAACTTTTTTAAAAAAATTTCTAAGCAGGCTTCCGCTTTACAGTCATAAAAGAAGATCCGCTACTGGATTTGAGCACGAAATATTTGTATACATGCTTGGTTTAAATTTAAATTTCCAAGTCTGTCGAATATATAATATTCATCAAATTTATCCTTTGAATTCGACCGTAAATAATCAAAAAAAAATATTATAAAATACAAAAATTTCATTTTACATTTTAAAACTAAATTTTATTAAAATAAATCGTTTCTTTTTTACTTTTTTAATGCATCAGAAACTACTCCGTCTGATATATGCATCATTTAAAAAAATATGAAAATGCTTGCCATATATGAATAAATATCATCGAATTTTATTGCACGAATCAATTATAATCCATTCAGCCTTAGAAAATCAAAATACCTCAAGTAATTAAATTTCTAAGAAATTTTTCCAACTTAGTAGTTTAAATATAATAATAAAGAAAATTCAGCACTGTTTACCATACGGGCATTTCAAATAATCAAACTCCATCAGATCCAATCTCAATCATATCTTTAGAAATAAGTTCGAATGAAACCCCTGGGGACCCACATCTCCAGATGCCAGATTTACTCAATGGTGAAACTGCGAATTAATTAAATCGGCATGAGTTATGCTTTCGGAACTGCAACTGCGCCTACGTCCATTAAATACAGCTGCCGTATAAAGCAGGGCAGAACTTCGTCAGTGGCTTTTAATGAAACCGGGCTTTGTGCAGTATTTGTGGTTCGGAAATTGATATACGAGGATAAGTGGTGTTTGAGTGAGTTTTGGAAATGCTTAAAGAATTCATCACGGTTTGCGGGTTTATGAATGTCCCTGGCCTTCACCAAAAGGCATTTGTAGATGGGGTAGTCGAGATTCGTTATCGCTTTATGGAAGACGGACTCGGAGGGTGAAATGTTATAAATATTTCACAAGATTTAGCGAAGTTCAGTTCTCTTAAGATTATAATTTGTGTGCAAGAGAGATTGGTAAACGTCTTTGTGTGCAAGAGAGATTGGTAAACGGCAAATGTGCTGAAGGTTCTCGTATGAAATTGAAAGGCATTAGGAAGAGGGGGGGTTACTGTAAATAATAAGTTAATGTTTAGGGCAAAATTCGATTGTGGAGTTTAGTTATATGAATGTCTCGTTTTCAATTAACACTGGGACTATTTTGGAATACCTCGTGATTTTGAACCACAATCAGAGGACTAGAAATGAGCTGCCACGCTCATCTCAATACTTCAACACCACACCAACAAGACTGCGCTTGATCCTGACGAATTTAACGTGCACCAGACCTGTTTACACGAATGTTGTTTGGTGGAATAGGGTCTCTGACTTGAACCCACCCAAACCGAGATCTCATCAGACCACCTCGGCCGTGATTGGGGTGGTTTAACATTCAAATTAAATTAGAACTTCCATCAATTTAAATTGAGGGAATCATTTAGCTGTTTTTTAAAGTGTTATATTTTGCCGAAAATTCCTTTATGAAATTTGACCTAGGAAGAAATTAGAAATATTAAATCGAATTAACTCTATTTTTGGATGCTCGATATTTCTGTCTTAGTTTAATTTAGTTATACTAACACCCCATTTTAAAAACATAAGTATGGCTTATTTTGGACAATTATAATAATTTCGTATAGCTATCAGATGACAAGGACGTCTCCTGAGTTGGCTTTTTCTTCTCCAAACTCTCACACCATGCCAGCAGGGAGACGTTTGACCCTAACAGATTTAGCGTGCATCAGACTCGCTTACACGACAGCTTTTTGATGGAATCGGGTATTGAACCTGGAGCCCCCCCCCTCAAAAAAAACCTTATCTCCAGGCCACCGCTGGTCTGATTGTTGTGTTTCGGCATCTTTTTTTAAGCTGTAGTTTTTTATTGTTTTTATATATAATATTTTATTAAATTTATGTACTTATTCTATTTTTATATCTATATTATAGTTTACATTGTAATCAAACATTGCGATATGTAATGGTCCTCCTAGTTAACTATTAAATTAAAAAAAAACAATGTGTCTGATTGTGTAATATTGGGCTACGTTCTTAAAACAAGTACAACAAATGAAATTGCTAATTTGGTTTTTGAATTATGTTACAGTAAAGCAAATTGCACTTTTTATTGCAACATAATAAAATAGTTATTTCCACTTATCGCAATAGAGTGTTTTTATATGTACAGCAAACTGAGGCGTATTGAGGATTTCGACACAAGTTTTATTTTAATTGATTACATTAAGTTTGACCAAAGCTAGAATTTAATTCATTTACAATCGGCAAGAATCGTTCATTTTAAAAGATTTCTGTATATTGAAGATGCTGCTGAAAACCTCAAACTCTAATAAAGGTGATATCCCTCACATCCTGCAAAAATGTTTCAATCTTGAGTAAGATAGCGAACGCCTTGCATGGAATTAACTTTCAATGGTTAAGAAATATAAACTTCTGACATACATTTAATATATTTACTGAATCTATAGTATGCTTCTTGGCGAATGTTTTAGTAAATAATCCCTGACATGCATCTATTAATTTCAAAATTTGAATTTTACTTTGAACGCGTTTGTCTCATGATGGAAACCAAAATTTGACTCATAACTGCACTTGTCAAAAAAATTCAGAATTAGACTTGATATATTTAAAACTTGGCATTTTTGAATTATCATATTTACATGCTTCTGAAAGTACAGATTGACAAATCCGCTTTCACCTTTCTAAGAATTTCCTTCTAAAAATTTCATAATTGTCAGCAATATAAATATTAGATCAAAGTTATAGAAGTGTACCAAATTTTATCTATCTAGTTCCTTTCGTTATGTAATTATCGTGTAAACGTATATTTGAACAGCAGGATAGACAAACTTTCAATGGTTGTAATTTAATGAATACTTGACAGAAATCTACCAACTTGTTATAAAACTCTTGTACCAAATTCCATTTGGCTAGCTCTTAGTTTTTTAATTATCTTATTTATCACAGACAGACATTCTTACAAAGACTCACTTGGCAAACATTTATTGTTTTAGAATAAAAAAGAGTGTTATGTAGATATGTAATAATTTATTTCAAAACTCCTTATCACTTGTAAGCATGAGCAAGAGGAGGGGTAAAAAAAAAGAAGCATTGAACTCAGAGACATTGTCAAGCATTATCACTAGGTATAGGAAGTTAGAAGAATGTTATGCTGGGACAGGCTACTTTATGTTAAATGACAGACTTTTAATATAAATAAAAATATGCATAATTCTGATAGCATCTGGTAAAGGGGCTTCACGGGGTGCAAAAAGTAAAACAATAATAATAAAAAAGTTCCTTATCTCTCTTTTGTTGTTGTTCATTTAGTTTAAAGTCCTCACATCGTTTTTACTTAAATTAAGTAATTACTCAAAATTAAAATTATTTGTAAGCAGTTACGCGAATTCTGTGTGAACATGTAGGCTATTAAGGGGAGTAAAATTCCAAAACAAATTGATTTTCAAGATAAAATGTCAAATGCACAAAATTGAATTCATTTTCATTTGTAAACGAGGTACAAAGAATAAATTGTTCTAATCTAAGGTAATATTATTTACAGAAATCAATTGATAGATTAATCGCAAAAGGGTTCCTTGATTAAATTGGAAAATAAGTCACCAAGAATCGGCTAACAGGCTCTTAATTTTAAATGGTTACTTCAGCTCAACACCAAAAATTCACCGATCTTTATTGGGTTGACCCTACCACAGAAGCTCGAATCACATGGAGCTTCTCAAAAAGTCAGGAACAACCTTTCAGCATTCCGAAGTCTCTCCAAACTCACTTTGAAGCCCTTCTCTCCTTTTCTCCTTTTCCTGCGGAAAAAAACCAGCGTTTTTATTTTCATCAGACATCTGCTTCTGGTTTATCATTGGTGAACTTGAGTTCCCTATCACCCAATACCTTCTCATCAAAGCTTTTTCAATGTTCTGAACCCGATAGAAGGTGTGTCTATTAAGGAACCATCTTTGTCGCCTACCGCCTCTTAAACAGCTAAAGCCAGTTGAAGTGCATTTGGATTTTATATTTAATGACCACGGTTATTTACGATTAATCGGTTCTTGATGACTCGAGGAGACTCTTCATAAAGGAAAAAACTTTGTCATCTGGATATTTCGATAATAATCTCCCTTGAAGACATGATGGATATATTTAAAATGACAGGATACTAATGTTTTCTCACATAGGGATATAGTAACAATCGACTAGATGTAATGAACCCCGTGTTCAAAAGGATCCACATCTGGAGTTTCGTATGCAATAAACTATTTTTTGGACAGTAGGAGACATTACATTTTGTCTGGATATCTTTAACTCTATGAGGAAAAAGAGGAAAACTTTACAAACTTCTTGCCTCTCAAGGGTAAAATTCACGAACAAGAGGAAAAACTAACTTAGAAGCGCCACTTTTTTTCAGGTGGCAAGTTTTGAATTTCCGCCATCGTGATTTCGAATACGTTATACAAAAGAAAATAATAGATGGCATGCGAAATAACATGAAGTAAACAAATAACGACAAAAAGAACTGTACTCTAACCCTAAACTTAAGCATGCAAAAAAGTGAATTTAAAACCTCGATTCCAACGAAACACCGACTCAATCTCTGATAACTGTACCAAAAGATCAAAAATGGGGAGAACTGATATTTCAAACCATTTTCCTCTTCACTTCCGAGCACCATCCTAAACATAAGCTCTGAGGTAGCCTATCAGATCGTTATCCGAGGAACCAGAGTGATTGCTCTATTTTGATGTTCCATCATTTCCTTCTACCTCCGGGTTGCATTAAAAAAAAGGGAATAGAACAAAATCTTTCTGCTTTTCTTTTCTTTTTTGTTTCCTTTCCCTTTTTCTCGTATTATCAACGAATTCTTTCAGAGAAGAAAATGCCCGAAGCAAAATGGTTGCCGAGGTAAGAAAAATGTACGAAGCATTTTGGGTTCATTCATTCACACAAGCAGAGGATATTACTGACGGGACATTGTACTCATTCAAAATGATATAAGTTATCTCGGAACTATTTATCAAGCGAAAAAAAAGAATAAGGGTTTCCCTCGTCTTAATCAGATAATATTTCCTGCCTCTGCTTTTGCGTGAAATTTGACATATGCAAAGGCTGGAAAGAGGGAATGCAAAGATCCATCCGATAGATAATGCAGAAAAATATTGATCGGTGAATTAAGTTGGGGCGAAAACGAGTAAATGATGGATGATTAAATAAATGCGGAATGTTATTTATTTCGGATATGTTGACTGGCGAAATCGATCGCACCTCCTTGAAGTCTTGAAAAGGGACTTCTCAGAAAGCGTTGTTACGTTTTAATCCTTTGTACTTGGAAAAGTTGTTCTATGCATAACTATTCACTTAATTAAATACTTGCTTATTGCTCTGAAAAATAAATATATATAATTGTTTTAAATTGCACATCACCAAATATAAATCTACATGTCATTAGGTTATTTTAACAATCAGAATAAATTTAATAATTTTTTTAAAAAATCTATTATATATATGACATATGACGCGATGACACAGAAATCAAGTCGAACGAATATTGAACGGCAACAGTTGAATATAAACAAAGCAAATTTCAGGCTGCTTCGTTCATTGAATATTTTTACAGCTGTACTGAATCAAACGCTTCGCTCAGTTAATTGTTAGAGCTGCAAAATATTATTAGAAGCGTTCTAAAGAAAGTTCGCCATGTCGCCAGTGAAAACACTCAGTCAAAGTAAAGAAGACGTAAAAGAAATCAAGAAATAAACTTCAAACAAAAATTTCAATCAAGCGTATTTTACTGCTGTCAGATAAGTAATCTTGCTAAGGCTTAAGTTTAAAGTACGGTTTCCCTCCAAGCATAACAAAACGGTGCCTACCTTCCAAAAACTCTCTAAAAATCTGCATTTCTGGGTGTATACCAGAAATGTTCACAAACTATTATATTTTTGTAGTTTTTATCAATTCAAAGAATTCTGAAGGCATGATATGCTTCAAAAGTATAAGAACTACTCTGGATTATGTAAATCCAAGAAGAAATCATTTACTGAGCTAAACATGTTAGGGACGGGAATATTCCAGAACGGGAATCAGAGAGCACATCCTCTTTCACAATATCATACAACATTGTGCAATATTATTTCATTTAAT
Source organism: Argiope argentata (assembly GCA_026289955.1). Classification (NCBI taxonomy): domain Eukaryota; kingdom Metazoa; phylum Arthropoda; class Arachnida; order Araneae; family Araneidae; genus Argiope; species Argiope argentata. Next base: position 392,307 of record JAOUZG010038391.1, on the reverse strand, counting down.
ATTGCGAATATTCTTTCATATCATACAATATATATGTGCTACTAGGGAAATGGCAGAAGTTCAACTTTGTGCGCTGTATCGCTGTCTGAGGTAACTATATTGAACGCTACATTGTGTGCACATGGGTAAATAAAATAGAGTTTTGGCAACAGAGATGGTTTCCAATCTTACTGATGTTCAAATGTAGATTGAAAAGTTTTTTAGCATTTAAATAATTTTATATGATAATAATAATTAAAAAATGAAATTACTACGCATATTTTATATTGTATCATGAGCCACATTTTTTAATACATTTTATTTATTTACTTAAGGAAATTTTTCTATTGCCCTACAGGATAACCATCACCCTCAGCTCCAACGTTACATCCAATTAATCAATCAATTATTTATTATTTAATGTTTAAAAGTTGATTCCAATGGGTTTCGAAGAGCGTAGAAAAAGGCGTCCACTCAGGTCGAGTCTTTGGCATAAAATGCTATCGTGTCTCGCCTATAACTCTATTTACACTTCTTCAGTTTCCGATCATATTAACCAAAAAAAAAATTTTTTTTTGGTAACCACTTTTGAAGAAACATTACTTGATCATTTCCATTTTATTTAAATGTAGCAGTTGCATTATTCTCGCCTTCTCTTTTGGATATTAGTTGC
>JAOUZG010038391.1:354053-391645 GCA_026289955.1 Argiope argentata | reverse complement strand
GTAAACCGAGCCCTAACTATAAACCTGATGATTTAGTTTGGGTAAAGCTTCACCCGTTAAGTAAAGCGAACCAAAGTAGAACTGCCAAGTTTATGCCAAGGAAAGATGGACCTTATATTATTCTATCTCAGAAATCATCCTCACCCTTCGTAATAGCTAGTTGCGACAAACCTGATGAACCTTTAGGTGTATACCATGCATCAGCTCTTACACCTTTTAGAAATGCAACACAGAACCAATCTCCTGTGATGCCTTTAAAGAAAAGAGGTCGACCTCCCAAACAAACTCAAACTGGACCTCCCAGACAAATTCCAACTCGAACTCTCAAACAACCTTCAAATGTTAATAGCAATCCTGACACAAGTGCCAAAGTATCCAATATCACACCACCTCGCCGGGACGGTTTGAGGCGGTGTAGGGGGAGGATGTAGCAGTTGCATTATTCTCGCCTTCTCTTTTGGATATTAGTTGCATTACTTTAACTTCCCTTTTGGTTACTAGATGGCAGTGCGTGATTACGTCATCACGCGTGCCATCCGATAATGCGCTTGTACCAGTGAGAGATGAGACTCCGTCCTGGGCAGCTGTGCACTGGAATGTCTTTGGCTTAAGTATTGTCCTCGTCTTTGTGTTACATGTTGTCTTTGTGTGTTTGTAAATATTAGTGTGTGAGTATGATTATTAAAGAAAATGTTTCTAACAACATTAGTCTCGTTGCTTCCATGCACGGACACTAAATAATCTACATCCCACCACATAAATAATTTTTGTTAAATGGCAGACATTTAAATCACGCAACTGATGAGATTTAAATGTACTAATTTTTTTAAATCTTTCAATATTTTTCAATTCGTAAACATTTTTGTACAAATAGAACTTTAATTTCCAATCTTTTTTTGCATTTGACATCGCAAATATTACATAATATCCTTTGTCGGTTTGAAAAAAAAGCGAAAAATTTATAACCAAACGTGGAAAGAAATATCTAGATCGTTCCGGTCTGAATCATTTATATCGGGTTTGAACTAGTTATACAAAGTAAAAACCTTAATTTTCCATTGTTTTCACCATTTGATGTCATTGTGGTGAATACTAACTATATATACCAGCCAACATCTCTCGGACCGAAGTGCACTTTTGGCCCAACGGATTTGGTACTGGACTACCAACCTAAAGGTACTGAGTTCGGGCCTAGCGCTAATCGTTAACCTTCTAAAAACACTCATAGCGCATCCGCTATACACCCTAAAATGGTAACCCGTCCGACCTTGGATAAACGCAACCTTCGCAACTACTGTCGTGGCGCCCTCTATCAGCGACTCACTGCTTTAGAGGCGCATTCAAATACGACAAGTTGCTCTTCACCACCAACCTCCGCACGTAGCTTCATCCAACTGTCGTGGCGCCCTCTATCAGCGACTCAAAGCTTCAGACGCGCATTAAATACGACCAAGTTATTATCGTTCGCATAAACAACCTTACTGGGGGGATACTCTGTGGTGAATACTAACTATATATACCAGCCAACATCTCTCGGACCGAAGTGCACTTTTGGCCCAACGGATTTGGTACTGGACTACCAACCTAAAGGTACTGAGTTCGGGCCTAGCGCTAATCGTTAACCTTCTAAAAACACTCATAGCGCATCCGCTATACACCTAAATCATAAATATTACACAATGACAAACAGTTAATTCAAAATGGCTTTTTTTTTCTTTACTTGAATAATCTATGAACGCTATTAAATGTTGAAGCGGCTATGGTAAACGCACATTTATCTCGACACATTTTACAGGAATCTATCACAGGTAAATCTGATTCATAATGTAAATAAAAATGTTCCATTTTTTTTTCTTTTCAGGGCTTTACCGGGTGAAAGCTTAGGACATACCATTTATGCTTTATTCATTGCCCACGCCTTTTTGATGACGCCAAAAATCCTCATTCCCTAAACAACATCATGTGACACACGATAATAAATAAATTATAAACCTTAAGATATTTGGATCATTTTGCCAATTGTTTTATGATCCAATTGTGGACAGTGTATTTTTATTTGGACACATTAGAAGCTGTAAACTTTTTAAATCCCAGTTTTTTCATCACGTGATTTATGATTTGAGAAAGTAGTGATCTTAACAAAAGTATGATATAGTACATTTGCCATAAATCAGTAATTTTATAAAAACAATATAAAACGCTTTTTATTTAAACAAATTAATAACAAAATATAAATGTTTGGGCGGCTACCAATAAAGCAGAATAAAGAAACAGAAATATTATAAATCAATTTCTTAATTTATGTTTCATAATGAGTTAAAAATTAGGAAATGTTGGTTATTTTTTTTATATAGAAAAATATTTGTTTTTCACTCATAAAAGAATTTCTTTATTTCCTAATATTAAAATTATGAAATTTAGACCAATACGTAAAGATTGAAAATAGCAATAATCAGCTTCTAACAATAGGAAAGAACAAAACCATTGAAACTCGATCACAACTAAAGCTTCATGACCAAAACTCCACCCTCGAACTTATTACTATGTATAGTGAAATAAAATAATAACATTTACCATCTGCACTCTCAGTGTTATAAAATTATCAGTTCCAATGTGTGGGCAATCTTTAGAAAATAATCTCAACAGAAATCCCAAAGAACCCCACAGCCATATCTTCGGTTGCCAGATTGCTCAATGGCGAGACAGTAAATGAATTAAATCGGCATGAGTTATGCCACGGAAACTGTGCTGGGCTCACATGCATTAAACACACCTGTTGTATAAAGCAGTGCAGAACTCTGTCAGTGGCGTGTAATGAAACAGATTTTGCGTAGTATTTGCGATTCGGAAATTGATATACGAGGATAAGTGGAGTCGGGGGGGAGGAGTTTTAGTAATTATTAAAGAATTCATCATGGTTTGCGGGTTTATAAATGTCCCTGGCTTTTGCATAAAAGCGTTTCGGGACATGACTAGCATCATACGCTATTGTTTTATGAAAGAAATACCTGTAAAGGAATATTTTATACATATTTGAGAATATTTTACCGAGTTTCGTGTCCCTAAAGATTGCACCATGAGCTTAAGAGATTAAATAATGTCCTTGTGATGCGGGAAAAGTGTTAAAGACATTTGCTAATCAAAGGTGGGCAAAGAGCGAAGAAAGATGTGATAGTAGTTTTAAGTTTAAAGTGCATTATTTAATACCAAAATAAGATGAAGCTCACATTAATTTAGAAGCCGATTGTGGTATAAATCTATACCATCTTCCAAGTGGAGAAGATATTATTAAGATTTTAAGTTATATTAACGTCACGTTTTTAAAGTAGGGCTATTTTGGGATGGATGTCATAATTTTGAGCCTCTATCAGATAACGAGGATGTGATTAGCTAGCATCCTAATCTCTGATCTTCTACATCATCCCAACAGTAGGACGTTTGACTTCAATCAACGCACCCTAGACCAGATTACATGAGGGTTCTTCGATGGAATCGGGTCTCGAATCTAAAATCCTCCAGCTCTGAAGCCATGACTTTAGCACTATGCTGCCACGATTCTGTTGAGATTTTTGAGCAGATTATTAAGATAACTTTGAAAGTCTTCAAACCAATTTAAATTTAGAAAGTTTTTCGGAAAATGAAAACAAATTTCCAGGTTGTCGTTTTTTAAATTGTAGAACGTAAATAAGAGTTGTCATAAATCATTGGATATTTTGTCAAACAATTGATATTTTGAGCTGTATAACTTTAAAATATCAAGTGAACTCTCAATTTTAATTTTTTAAGAATTTTACAATTTTTTTAAAAAAGATGAATGGTTTAATTTATTTAATTGATAGTTTCTCTTTCTCCATCTTTGTCGTGTTAATTAATCAGATCAATTTGTTTGATTAGCTTATATCCTTTTGATTTCCGTCCCATTAATGATACTTTACGAGAATTACTAGAATGTAGCTGATCATATTTATAAATGATCAAATGACGAGAATAGAATTTGAGTCGATTTAATCCATCCACCTTCCTACCAAATTTTTATACCATTTATACCTCAAAAGTATACATACCTCAAAGCATTTTATACCTCAAAAGTATGTCGAAAATTTCGGGGTATAATTTTGGACCGACATGTAAACAGTCGTTTAACGACAAAGAGTTAGAAAACTTCGCGGAGGCATCAAAAACCAAACGTAATTTACTGGTTGCTCGGTCATTTCTGACAATTTCTCTATACGGTAGATAAAATGTGACGTTATCAGTTTCATCCGGATTGGAAACTAATTCTATGATGCCCTGTATTATATAATCATCAATTACTTTTTTATATTAGTTAAATAATTCAGGATATCTAAAAAGTCTTCTTTTTAATCTGGAAAATCTTGCTCCCGCGATTTCTCTATTATTATTCAAATTTTGTTTATCTAACTTCCAAGGTAACCGAACGGTATATCGCGGATAGTCATACTTAATGTTTGATTCAAAGTGAGACATAACTTCCTTGTCAAGAGAATCATATTCCCTACTACAGTCAATTAAATCTGAATTTTCTAAATTCCAAAACTTTTCTATTTGTTTGGATATCAAATTTTTCTCTACAACTACATTAAAGACAAGAGATGTGTGAATATCACTTTGTTGGCCTTGTAGGCACCAACCAAAAATGGTCTCAACGGCAACAAGATTTTTGTTGAGATGCTTTATTTTTCCATTTACTACTTCATAATACTAATCTGCTCCTATCAAAATATTTATAGGTTCATCACAATTAGGGGAGTCAGCAAGTATATAATTCCTTAGTTCTATATTTTTAAGTATTTCTTCTGATTCAGGGGGCGATATGTTACTGCCTGATATTTCTTCAGTAACGAAAGTCTCAATAGTTAATCTTGAATTCGGAAAAAATCTGTGTTCTAACGTTATTTGCACGACATCATGATTTTTTTCAATAGCTTTTTTATGGCCGAAAACGAACACTGATAATTTTTTTCCTCTTATTTTTACAGGTTTTATTTTATCAACTAAATTCTGAGACACGAACGATCTCATAGATCCACAGTCGCAGAGTGTTCGTGTAAAATACTCGTCAGAATTAGTTTTAACTCGAACATAACAAGTCTGCAATATTTTGTTTCTTCCATTATTATGAGAAACCGCAGAAAGAATGGATGACTCAGTAGCTTCCGTTTCCTGTATCTCTTTATTTCTGTTCTTCGATTATTTAAAACAAATAGTTGGATTATGCTTTCCCCCACAAAGATTGCATAATAATCTCGACCTGCAATCTTTAATTCTATGTTTTGAACCCAGACATAAAAAGCATCTGCCCAATGTTTTTAATTTATTTCTTTTTTCATCGACGCTGATATTGCAAAATTCTGGTGGGTGATCCTTTTTGCAAAACAAATAAGATTTATTATTTCTCGAAACTACGTTGAAGCCGTACGTAGTATTCGGAAACGGTTCTTTCTTTTGAGCCATGTGGCAAATGGCCTTGACTGGCTTTTGATCAAATCATTTACGAGACGAATATGAAATGGTTTCTCTACTTCTGATTTCCAACCGAATAAAATCTAACAATTTTTGAATATCTGGTTCGGATCCTTCTTTCACGTTAATCCTGTTAAATTCCAAAACCAAATCATGGGGTAGAATTTTTAGAAGAATAGGAATTAACATAGTGTTATACGAATTTGATTCAACACCCAACGATTGTAAACTTCTCACATTCATTTCTATATCATCATACAATATCTTTAATCTTAAGAGGTCATTCGATCTATAAACTGGTCTTAGATTTAAGAGTTCATTCATGTGATGATTAATTATGAGGTCTTTACAACCGAACCTATCCTTCAATATTTTCACTGCTGAGTCATAGTTATCATCTGATATTTCGAAGCCTTCAATAGCGTTTAAAGCTGGACCTCCTAGAAATGATTTCAAATAATTAAATTTATCGATATTAGTTAAACCGCCATTATCATGAATAGAAACTATAAATGTGTTCCAAAAACTTGTGAAATGAGATATGTCACCGAAAATTTTTTTAATGTTCAATTTAGGTAATTTCACTTGTTTACGTTCCATGAGAGAGTCTTGATTTACACCAATATTTACATTTTGGATTTCACCGAGATTTACAGTATTAACATTTTTCTCTTTCAGTTTCTTTTCAGCGCGAAATAAGCTAACGATACTTTATCTGCATATTCAGAAACAGTAGATAGTTCGGCTTCAAATTCCTTGACACTACATAAAGTACCTATTTGTTTATTTACTTCTTCTAATTCTTTATTTTTAATAGTCAGTTGATTTAAATTTTCTTCTAATTAATCCAAATCATTAGATTGTAAAAATTCTTCTATTCTATTTACCAATTTGGTCAGGGAACTCCTGCCAAACGATCTGGATTTTTTTCAGTTTATCGAGTTCCATTTTTAAATCAATCTTCTACGTAGATAAATAAATGTCAAAATCCTACCTTTTGCAGTCATCGCAATTTGCATAGGGGATGCAAATGCAGTATCCAAAAGCAAATGTGTCTCAATCGAATATGATCGCTTTCCCGGCCGATGCACCATGTAAAAAATTCTAAAGTTCGGTTCAGTGTTGCAAGCAAACGGCTCGGGAAAGAAAAGAGATCATATCATTAACACAAACATTTATTTGAGACCCGTACACACACATGACGACACAATACAAATATTCGTTTAACTGCTTTTAAGCTTTCAAAAAGAGGAATATAAAAAGGAACCTATAGTTCCGCGAAAGTTTGGCTGTTTTCGCCATCGAAGTCTAATACGAAAATCTCTCGTTCTCAGGTGAAGAGTTCAATTTTTATACTGGCGAGAGCGCCATCAATAGGCTGCTTCTAAATTTTCCACAGAGCATTATTATTTTTAAGTCATTATTGGTTTTATTTAATTTAAGTCATTAACCAGTTTAACCTGGTCATTAATCGATTTGAAGCAACCACGAGACTTCCCTATAGGTCTCTATGCCTCTCTCTTTCTCTCTGCATATATAATTTTTTTAAACATTTCTTTTCAATTTTTCAATCTGGCAAACAAATTTTGACCGAATTTGAGATGAAATAACAGCTATAATGCCATAGCTCTACATCAACTTTTCAAAAACGCATCTACCGTCAGAGAGGCATATGTAATAATAAAGTAATACTGTTCAAAACGGGTAAATAAAATATATGCGAATAAAAGATGCTGCTAAATATGGCCTTTTATGCTGTCATCATTCCCTACTCGATTTCAAGCTTCAATTATCCGTTGCCTTCAACTATTCAATAAGCACTAATGAAAAAAACATCATGTTCTCACATGATAAAAATATTGCCTTGGCGCCGCGGGGGTACCAAGATTGGTGGTGTCTGGCGAGGAGCTTCGCGTCAGCCGCGTTGGTTTGGTGAAAGGAATAGTCTGGTAGCCGCTGGACCATTCACGAAGCCCCACGTGCTTTTAGGCGCTCACTCGTTCGGCTATATAAGGGACGGGTTGCCGTAGTTTAGGCAGAGTGTTTCCTCTCGGAAGAGAAGCGTCTCGTTGTTGTGAGCTGATCCTTTTTCCTCCTGTTATTAGTGAGCTGGTTTTACGTTTGCTGTTAACGTTGTAATATTGAGCTCGCTGTGAGTTACTGTTCGCTCTGCTATACAATATCTGTGTTGCAGTCTGTTTTTATTGTGCGTAAGGCTTGCATTTACACTGTTAGTGACTGCTGACTGCTGGATTGTTTTTACCTGAAGTTTTCCCCTCTCAAATCCTGTAAATAGCTGTAAATAAATTTGTTCGTGCTCTCCTCAAGTAAAGTCCATTCACACCAAACCCGCTACGTTAAAAAACGTAACAACATGTTTCGCCTGATTTTCAGTAATAAATTACAATGTTGCTGTGAAATTCAAACCATTTGAATTGTTTCATTAAATAGTTGATATTGTAATTTTCTGCTATTGTTGAAAGCTAACGAGTTAAAATTCTTTTTGTTATTCATTTTTTTACAACATAAAGACTGAGGCTATAACAGTTTCAAAATTTAAAAAATAAATGAACCAGATATTTCCTTTTTAACAACTCTATGATTTTATGGGACTGTCTTGGTTAGAAAGGTTCATGCTCATGATAGATCCCACGAGTTGGTGAGGGGGGGGGAGTCACCTCGTAATTAACGATGAAAAGCTTCAAACATGGTTGTGGCAGAGCTCACTTCCTTAGGGATGGGTTGATGACCGGTGATGACCAATAGATTAGTTGCAGTGGTCCAGTCATTCAAATTTTTCGGTGGGCCTTCCAGTGAGTCAAAGTTGCCAGTTTGTATTTGTGGTACACAGAAATCAACTGTGATAATTAAAATAATATTTCTTTGATGTCAGACAAGTAAGCAAAATCATGAACGTAATAAATGTTTAATCTGGAATAAATATAATTAATACTCCCTGTAAATTAGCTGATTATTTTTATTGGTTTACTTATTTGAAATCAGACTTTATCATTCTGTTGTAGCATTTGATTACCCTGAAAAAATGGCAGACAGTTTATGAAGCTCCTATTTTCAGCTTAAATTGCCACGCATTTTTCGAAAAAATTGCTAACGTAACTCTGAACTCGGTGAATTCTGTGTAGAATATATTAATACCATTTTGCATCTCAATTAATTAGGCGAGCGAAGCTCTCAATTGATTGTCATTGTAAAGAAGTTCAAATGAAACAGCTTGAGAGGACGATTTATTTATAATTGACTTTTTCCATTCGCCAATAATTAATAAGAGCTATTTGTGTCCCACGTACGTTAATGTTTTTATTTATATGGATATTGATCACTTTGAAAATAAATGATATGCAAAAAAGTCACAGCAATAGCAGGATTCAACAAAAGCAGACCCTGATTTTATATTAATTCTAAATGTTTCAATTGAAACCATTAAATTGAGTTTTAAAATCATACTTATATTCTCTCTTTGACTTTATTGAAAGATATACCTTTATTTAGCTTTCGTTTTATAGATTTTTCTATGAATATTTGATTTTGAGTGTAACTAAAGACATTTACTTTATTTATAGACTTTTTATAAAAGAAAAGGCTATAAAAAACTGTTTTGACAGAAGATTTGGTAAAATAAATTATTTCTTTCAATGGATCTTCAGTTTGGAAAATAGTTGATATAGCAAAGATTTATACATGATTTCATGAAACAAGTTGCAAAACATGATTCGATTCTAAGAGTCTTTAAACACACAAAGAGATCAGAAGAAATTCCCATGAAAATAAGAAAGGGAGAAAGAAAGGAAAGACATTTACTTAAACTTTTTTTTCTACTTCAATTTATCCTCCTTCAAAATTGCTAATCTAACTACATTCGAGACTCAAAATTGTCGGATGTTTACCGACCGGCGGTGTTTTTTTCCCTTCTACAACCCTAAAAAATACGAACTGATTTCGTCTGGAAAGTGAAAGAAGAAGAAAAGAAGATTCAATAGGTTTTTTATTACTCCCTGCCTTAGATTTGGTGAAAATTGAAAGTAAGTTTAAAATGACCGGGTGCTCTTTTTTTCCCTTTCTGTGTGTCATTCCCTTTTCGGTTCGGCACGACTCAGAGTAAATACAATACTGTGACTTGAATCAGAGAAGCTAAAATTGAATCACCAAACCTTCTCTTTCTTAAGAAAACGCTATTCTTTTATATCACCTCGACTGAGTATTTTTTGCTCGTTTTTTTTTTCTTTTTCCCGTCGCGCCTAGGAGTCAGAAATATTGATGGAACAACTTAAAGTTGAGCATCGAGTTAAGGTATCTATTCTTTTTAGCTGCGTTGCCTGTATATTTGAACGAGGTAGAGGATAAATTCTTCGCCGGATACAACTAGTATTTTAAGATGTTACTTAACTCTCCGACGAAGGGATTTACATTCTTTTGCCAATAAATAAAGTACGAAATCTATTTTTGAGTTTAGCTCTCGTTACAGGAACGCTGGGACGGTCCGTTGTTACCGTTTTGTCGTTATTTTTGAGTGAAACATTGGAACTTCTCGTTATTTTTAGAGATATTTTCTGGAGATGGCCATTATTTATGGAGCCCTAAATTGTCGTTGTTAAAAAAAACAATACTTTAAGTTCTGTAAAGTAAGCTTTGTCTTCTAGAAAAGAAGACATTATGTCTGGATTTATAGCTGCATCCTAATTTCGAGCATTGGCTTACGATTCAATGCAGTATTCTTCCCGAATGAAAGTAAAGATATCGATATGTATTAAACAATAAATGATTATGATTATCAGTGTTACTAAAATATAGCTCACGGTTATCATTCTAGGGCATAAAGGACATAAAAAGCAATAGTAAAAGATAAATGGAAATATCTACCTTTTTCCTACTATATTATAAGTCTATCCATTTTTTTGAATTAATGCAGTAAAACATCATAAAATTGTAATTAATAGGTAGCTATATTTATTGACTATATACAGTGATATAAATAAACAAACGAAAAGCAAACAACTCGCGTAACAAAAAGACCTTAATTTACATATGGTGTCTTATTTTTCTGGATCTTTCGATATAAATTACATACAATTATAAAACTCTCCTACAGAAAAAAGTTTTAAAAATTTGGCAATACATTTTCAACTCCTGGCAGTTGTCGTTTTCAAATGTCGGGTTTCTTTAATGAACAAATACTAAACATTTCAGGGGAAGACTTAGATGAAAAATTATAAATAATGTGTAATTTTTAAGCAGCTTTTATTCGAAGTCCTTTTTTTATTCAGTATCCTTTTCTTTCCTCGGAAAATTAATTCAATACATAATTATATAACTACCCGCTTATTGATTCAAAAAGTAAATATATATAATCGTTTTTATTGAATTTTTCCGAAAAATTTACTTCTTTTCAATTTGAAAGCTACTATCAGTACAATAATAATTTTAAAAAATTACCCTACTTTTTATATATTATCTTATTATTATTATTATTACAATTAAAATTATTTACAATTAAAATTAAAAAAAATATTAAAACATCAAAAGCACCATCTTTGCATGGTGCCTGAGAGTAGGCATGCGAAATAAAAAAAAATTAAGATTTGGTGACCACATTCTCGATTGATAAAGTATCTTGACCTTTCAGATTATCTTTTTAAAAATGACAGGCGGAATCCTTGAGATTCTCCTTTTATATATTTGCTAATATTAAAAAAGTACTCTTATTGTCACTAAAAGAATATATTTGCAGAGAGAACTCGCTTCATGTTAATGTAATACTTCGCTTAAACATTGTTTAATAAAACTACCTTGGGTAAATCAATCGAAAGGAGGAGGATGTTGGTCAAGAATTTCTAATATATTTGTCATAAAGCTGTGTGATACGAATATTCACACAATAATCCAAGTCACGAGCAACTACGAATAGCCAGCACAATAATCCAACTCAAATACATGGGTAACAACTCATACTGGATTAACAAGTCCATTGCCATGAGTATCACCAATGGGTCACACTGATTTCCTAATTTTATCATTAATAAGATTTGAGGACCCACTCTCTGCTGTAATTAAGAGATAACAAAGAGAAGAATCATCTGATTAGATAGATGACCCGAATATCATTTATGAAATGTGTTAGAGAATATGTTAAGGGAATGTATCTAATTTTGTTTTCTAAATCTATTCTAAGGCCATGGAAATTATACTTCCTACTGAATTCATCAATTTTTTTTTATCAAATTATGTAGGTTAGTATAAATTATCGCAGATTTTTCTATCAGAAATAATTCTAGATGCTTCATTTTCTTATTTCACATGAAATCAAATGTCCTAATTCAGTAAATTAACTAAATTAAGTTGCATCATTTGTTAACCAAATTTAATGACTAACTAATCCAGTTCGTTAATTGATTAAAATTACCGAATTAGCTAAATGAATTATCTTTCTTAAGCTAATCTCAATACTATAAATATCTCAACTAAAAAAAATCGCCTTTTAAAAAGTAAAAGCAAAAAACGTATCTCGAACATTTTTCTTTTTTGAAAACGGAGACATCACTTTAAAGAATTGATTCATGTTTTCAAACACCACCTAACATTCAACAGGATTTGAAATTATAGACTTAATGAAAACGGCAGAGTAATTTTCTAACTTCCAAAGAACGAAATTAAGTTAAATATTTAAAAAAAAAACTAAAAATTAATGAATATATATAGAAGTAAATATTCTTCTATAATATTGACAACAGTTACTTATAGATATTTAAGATCTATTTAAAAAATCGCTGCCGGATCACTATCGTATAAGAGGCCTTCAACTAATTCTATAACGTTCTTCTATTTTGATTAAATATTCTTAAAGAAAAGAATATTTAATTAAATATTATATATTAACTTACTTTATTCGATTGTAAGTTTAAATCATAGGCAATTCACATGACGAACAACGAGCTAAAAGTAGGAGTAATAAACTGAACATAAGCGTCTTCTACTCGGATCATATTTTATGCTGAATTGAAACTTATGTAGTCACACAAATATGAGTGACACAGCAATCAACGTGTTAACGTGATCAAAAAAAGGGAAGTAAAAATCAAAGTGTTTTGTAAAAGTTTCTATTCAATATGCATTGATTAATCGAAAAGTTTCTTAAAGATCATTTATTTTCGGCAAATAAAATGACCTTATAGAAAAAAAATGATGAATAAGATTTTCAAAATATTTCAAGCACAGATTAAAGTATACGTCTCTCTTTGAATTACAAAAATTTCTATATTCCTACCAAAATAACCTGCATATTTTAGACTGAAAAATATGTTGCTGTGTCTCTGACTACTGAATTTATCTTTTAACAGACATTTTTTTCAAATATTAAACAATAACATAACAGGAATTTCGGGACTATAATTTAACATAGCTGGCATTTGAAACTGACAAACTCGAGAACCAATTCAGAACATAGAATTCAAAATAACTTAATTGTGCTTAAAATTAATAATATGAAAATAGTAAATAAGAGTAGATTAATCGAATGCTAAGTAAGTAGATTTTTACAGATTTTTAAAAATCTTTATATAATTTTTCAATTTTTTGCGGCTTTAAGCCTACTAGCTCCCTAGAAAGAATATAACAGTTCTAATTTTTAGGAAAAAATTTACAAAGTCAAATCTCTATAAATGCATTATGAGCAAAACAAACGTAAGAAAGTAACTCACTTAGTGAGCGATGTTTCGCAGAAAAGAAACCCCCGCTTTTACGAGCTGAATTGGCCTGTATAAGCTCGCGTGATCTTAGGTTTCTATGCTTCAACAAAAATATTGGGGTGAAGTAAGAATGGATCCAGGGAGGGAGCAATGATATATCCAACTGAGTAAAAAGCGGCCTGTGAAGCAAGGGAGATGCTGTAAACAATAGAAGTTACATCATAATATATTGTGGGGCATCCCCCAAATTTCAGACAATATTTTTCGTAAATATAAAGCATACGTTTTAAATAATAAATTACATTATTATCATGAGATAACATAATGTTGTTTTCATTGGAGGTGTTTGGATAATTGAAGGAAACGAATGATTGAAGCTCGAAATCGCGTACGCAAGGAAGAAAGCCTAAATGTAATAGCAATTTTCGCCAACATCTTTTAAGCGCATACATTTGTAGCTTTAGCCCAATAAGCCAGATAACATCGACATTTTGGTATAGTGATTATGTTCCTCGGCTACTGGTCCTAGCATCGCGGGTTCGTATCGCGACTTCAATCGATACTTTTTTTTACCTTCATTTACCAGTATTGCGTTATTGTAGCAGATGACGGGGACGATATCTGACTAGTAGAGAACGAGGAGGACAGGACGACATTCCCTACTCCAAATTTCCACGTCATACCAGCGAGAGGTCGCATGGTCCCGACAAATGTAACGTGCACACGACGGTTCTTCGGAGGGATCGGGTCTCGAGCCGGAAACCCTCCTGTCATATAAGAGCAGTATTATTCTTCATTTTGCTTTCATCTATTCTTTTCTTTTTGTATAAAAATATGCTTTAGATTTATTAACAAATGTTGTACACGTTTTCCAGCAACGAATAAAACAGAAACAATTAAAAAAAATAAAAATCACAATTATGAATTAAACAATTAGAGTTCTTATCAGGATTTTTTTTCTCTGAAATGTTATTTGTTTTTTTAAAAGAAAGAAAATAGATAGTTTTTAAAAGGATCAATAAAATTATTTTTTAAAAAATTAAGATGTTTTTAAATAAAGAATTGACATTTTCAGAACGAAAACAATTCATAACTTCTGGCACTAAAAGGGAATGTAAATAGAATTATGAGATGAGATATGTTTATAAAATATTTTATTTAGTTTTTCATTGAATCATTACTGCTTCTCAGCTTTCTACATATTGCAGTTTAAAAAGCATTTTCTTCCATTCTGGCATTTTTTTATTCTAACAAAAGTAGTTAATTCTATTCCCTCGGTGCTTTTTGTTTCGAAACATAATTTTCCAATAAAGCAAGAAATGGGTTCGCGTAATGGAATTTCAGAGATCCACGTTGCAAGGTTGTTAAGCCAAATTTTCTCTCTGTCTTAGAAAGACAAAATAAAAAATGTGACTTATTTGCATGATAACAAAATATTCTTTTTGAAAACTGAATTAAATCCAGCATAAAAAAAGAAAAAAAATGAAATGGGAGGAATTATTATCCCTAAAAAATAGAGCATTTCTTTTTTATTATTATTATTCCACCACTCAAGGTGAAATAAAATTTTTCTCGGAACTCTTTATTTTATTCAGACTGTAAAAGTTTTTTTTAGCTGATGTACATTTTATGAAAAAATATAGTATAAATATTTTTAAAGATATACATATAAATATGCTGATTCATCTTTTTAAAGTAAATAAGAAAAATTTTAAAAGATTTTTCTTGGTTTTGCAGGGCAAGAAGTCTTAAATTAATAAACTTCTCATTATTTTATCTCCATGAAAATTAGAAAAAAGAAAATTGAAAAGAATAAAGTATCTATAATTAGTTTTATTTTTTAGTTGATGTATATTTAATGAAAAAATATAGAAGCAATATTTTTAAATATATGATAATTCATATGTTTTGAAGTAAATAAAGAAGAATTTTTTAAAAATTTTAATTGGTGATGCAAGACAGGAATTATTAAAATAATAAACCGTTTATTAATTTAACCAGCTTGAAAATTAAACAAAACAAAATTGAAAAGAGTAAAATATCTATAGTTAATTTTATTTATTATGTTTTGTCGATTGTAGCTGATTTATTTTAAGATGCTGCACATTTAATAAAAAATGCAAAAAAAAAATCTTAAAGATGTATATAAATGTGCTGGTTCATATAATTTGAAATAAATAAGTAAAATAATAATAATAAACTTTTTCTTGGTTAGGCAGGACACGAAGTTTTTAAACAATGATCAGTTTATTAATTTACCTGAATGAGAATTAGGAAAGATAAAATCGTGAAGAAACCAAAAAAAAAAAAAAAAACTATAAAATATATAATAAAAATAAAGTTATTTTATAAAAATAAAGTTAGAAAAATGTAATGAACTTATTTTAAAATTTTAATGTACTGAAATACAAAGAGATATGAATAAAACAAAACAAAAAGGCTTCAATTTTAAAACATCAAATGGCAAAAACTTTAAACTAGCGGCAATGGTCTACTAACATTTTCTTGCCTTCTCTCAATTAAAGATGAATTTTTAATTTAGACCGCTTAAACCAAAATTTGACACAGAACTACAGCTGCAATCACAAAATCGCATAACAAATTTGACGTATTTAAATCATTGCGTTTCTGTGTTATCGCATTTGCGTGTTTCTGAGAGGGCAGACGGACATAAAGTCTAGTTGTTGTTGAATTTGCCTCGAAATTTTAATGTGTCTACACAACAGTTGTTAAATCTGTGTAACGAATCCGTGTACTGTCTTTTGTAGTTTTTGTCTTCATTTATATTCGAACTGGCGGACAGACAGACTTCTTCAGTGAGGCATTTGCTTAAAATTAGACATAAATCTACAAGATATGGTGTATTAACGATACACCGATTTCCATAGATCTAGCTCAAAGCGCTCTTGAGTTATCTTTGTTATGGACAGATAAATACAATACTGGAAAGGATTTTTCCATGTTTAGACACAAAAAAAGGAGCTTTGTCTAAGAACACAGAACGAATTTTTTGACGATTATATTTTTTTCTCTATGCGTCGTGTTCTTGAAAATAAAAAAGCATATCAAAGCACACTGAAATTGTTGCATTTAAAGATTCTTGAATGATGTTGTTGATGGGGTTATAATTCTTGAATGGATGTTTTTATTTTGTAATGAATTCTTCCATTTTTGATCAAAAGAAGTCGACACGTGTTGGCTAAATGAGTAGAGAATTGAGAACTAAAGCCATATATTAAAGAGAAAGCGTGAGTGAAGTGTCCAGTGCAAATAAAGTCTGTCACTGCTGGAATTTGGAGAATGAGTTAACTCATTGGCAATGTCCTTGTTTTCTGATTGCCATTCTAGATTGGGATATCTATCTCAAAATAACCTTCATAAATCCCTGTAACGTTATCCTTTTTTCCTCACATGGTAATTAGCATTCATTCCAGATGAAACGGACGTCACCCGTTTCCCCACCCATAATTAGAAGAACACGGACCACCAGAAGTGGACCCTTTTCACTATTGATGATGACGATGATGATGTCGTGTCCGCTTTTTACCGCGGAAAGAGGGGTGCAGTAGCTTCTGAGGGTATGAACCCCTGAGCACCCGAGGGCAGAAGTCTGATTTCTAGCTCATATGAAGATGAAACACACACACATACGCTTGCACAGCCCCTTTTTACAGGGGGGGCACATTCACTCATCTCACAGATAGCACACAAAGGAACAACCATGCCCGAACCGGGACTCGAACCCGGGACCTCCAGAACACGAGGCAGACGCGCTACCTCTGTGCCAGCAAGCCGGCCTTTTCACTATTAGAGTCATTGCGTAAAGCCATTTATTGTATCCAGATAAAGAGCCACAGATGTATTTTTCATTGTTTCAAACAGATCCATCATGTCTACAAGGGAGAGAAATGTCGAAACATCCATATATTAAACTTTTGTTTCTGAATGAAGAAACTCCTCAAATCTTTAAAAAACGATCCATCATCCACTACCGTTGTTATTAAATATCAAAGTCAAGGGGAATTTAGCCCGTTTTAACTGTGAATTGATTATAATTAGCATGCATTCGGAAAGGTATAGTTGAAAATATGAATCATTAACAAACATTCCCTCGATCGACAATAGATCATTGAGATGGCATTGCTGTGCAGCTATTGGATGTTGAAGAACTCAAATGCACCAATGAGAAAATCAGTTGCCGAGATTTACGAAAATAAAATGCGAGATTTTTGGTTTGAGAGAAATTTGCAAAAACCGTTTTGAGGAGGAGACGAGAGTGCTCCTGTTTTTGTAAGAATTCCCGCATGATTTGGATTTCTATGTTAGGATCTACCCTATAAATGTCGGTGGGTTTCGGAGCGGCCGTTAGAGCTCACAGTTTTTTAGAGTTTGATATCTATTCGCGATTTGATCGAGGGGATATTTCATGATAAAACATTCAACCGCTGTATAAATAATATTAATCTCGGTAAGAACCAGTTGTTTTGAGTACATATATAAAATAATTGCTGTAAATAAAAGAAATGTTTTATTACGCTACTCGCTTATTTGATTGGTCAGGATCAAGATATTACAGCACCAAGAGAAAACACAATTCAACACAAATAAGCTTAGCATTTAGGAAAAAAACGAGTAAAAAATAAAACCAAATGTTTCAAGGAACCATACAATCTATGCGAGTTAAATAATTATCTAATACGATTTGATTTTAATAATAAGTTAATTTATCATTGCATTCAAATGAGATAATCGATCTCATTGATTATCTCATGTGTAAAAATAAATACAGAAGTTTCGAATAGTTTTTAGAATCAAATTTTAAACCAGTATAAAGTGCTGAAGAATTACTTTCAGATGACAGAAAGTGTGAAGAAATGCTTATTTTCACTTTGATCATGCTTTTCTATATTTTTAAAAAGAATTCAGTACTAAATAAAAGTTAAATAGCATACATCAATTACGAAAACTGAAATCAAAGTTCTTATACCTGAAGTTTTCGAACGACAACACTAAAGAAAATATTTATACATAATCTAAACCAAAGCGACGACTTCGCCCTTTTTCTCTGTTTTTACGAAACATATAAAAAAGATTTTGTTTTAAACAGAAGCGTTTTATCAGTACGATTCTCTGAAGAACTCGAAAGATTTTTTAGGCATATTTATATTTTGTTTTATCGCAAAATTTAAAAAGAATTGCCGTGTAGTGGCAACCTTTTAACAAGAAAAGAAATGCATGAGAACATCAACATGTATATAAACAGCACAATAAAACAGTCAAAGCTATAACAAAATGTTAAAAAAATTGCTTTAACAAAATTTTGAACAAATCAAGGCAATTAAAAATATTTAGGTTAAAAGTTTTTTTTTCTGAAGAAGCTATGAAGATACAAATATCTGCAGAAATATCGTTGACTGAACAAAAATGTTATTCTACCTTCAATATTCATATTTTCCACAAGCGATCTGTTTTGTCGCATGCGATTACAAAAAGTAAATGAAAATGCCATTGAAAACTTCTTCATTTCGAATTTTCGGGTGATTTTGAAATAAAATTGTTAGCTCTATCCAAAGGTTCATATTATATATATATATATATATATATATATATAGTTCAAATTGGAGATGAAATTTAGAGTTTCTAGAATAAGATAAAAATTCTTATTTTCATGTTTTGCGCTTAAATAAACATATTCTTTGCTTCTTTATCACATGATTTATGTTCTCTATATACACAAAAACTTTATTTTGCTACCTGAATTATACAAAATTTATTTTGAATTATAAGCTGCAGCGTTCAGTTGCAAAATAGAAATATCTTTCAATGCAATTGCAGTCACGGTGAAATTCTGATATCATTTTAATGTTAATTTGAAAGATTTACCCTTTGCATTCGGATTCAACAAATCAAGTCTTTCTTTAGACTAATAATTAATAATTCCGAACAATTATCTGAAAATGTTTTTATTTATTCCAGAAATTCAAAGAATATCGAGGATATCTAAATCTCTTCTATTTCTTAATCTTAGCCTGAGGGATCGGATTATGGATTATTCGCCATCTATATTTTTAAGTGGAGAATTCACTGCTAGAATTCCTCCTTTAATACACTCTCCGATGTAGACCATGCCTTTAATAAAAACCATTATAAAACAAGATTTTCTACTTCTTTCTTATCTCTTAACTAAAGTAGAGAAGAAAATTAATTAGATAAGTGTGATTCGCAGGCGATTCACACTTATGCGAACAACAGGTGAATGAATGATGGTTGATTCATATAATGAATAATAAGTTAAAACAAGCAAAGAGCTCAGATGTGTTCTTTTTAGTATCAATTTCTTTAATGAATTAGAATTTTAGCTGTCATGGGAATTTAGGTGATAAGGTAGACATAAGACTATGCAACATATTTCCTTTGTCTTTAATTTTGTAAGACATAATTGCGTTTTTGATTTAACTTTCACAGACAGACATCTTCCAAAAATGTGTTTTTTGAGCTCAAGGAAGCATGAAACAAGGAGATTCTTCAAAATTTTTACTGATTCCCGGGACTAAATTTTTTGAAAATTACAATATTGTTCCACATGCTTCAAATACAAAGAAGAAATGAAAAGCAATAGTGATATAAATATAAGAACAGAATCATCGTGTTGCTAATGGGTCAATCCAATGCATACAATTCAGTGAACTTTCTAATAAATGGCATCCATGAGAGAAGTTGTTTTGATTTTTAATCAGCATCTCCGGAGTATCTTTTTTTTTTCTAACTCCTATGCTTCTGAGGTGGTTGGTGTTTCACCTCTCCTTGACCCGCAGAGTTAGGTCAGGTTCATGAACACATTCACCCTGAGAAAGTCCAGTACCATGAACCAAGTCCTGCCTGGTAAGCCCCCGAGAAGATAGAATGTGGCCAGGAGAGATCTGCGCAGAAGAATATTTACTTCAGAGTTCGGACTGTTTAGCCCCTCTGTCAAAGGTCATTGATAATAGATGGCCACTAAGGAAATGAAAAAGAACAGTTTGATCACGTACACTACTGCCCCGAACCAGGGAGACACCAGGGCGCTTACTCTGATACCACGGGTCACCCGGCGAGACATCCAAGTTTCCTTATTTGTAGCCTTGTGTTAAAAAAAAAAAACTCCGTGTAAGTAAGAGAAACGGCAGGCTTAGTGGTCTCGCCAGCACCAGCTCTAGTCAAACTGTCAGCAAAATCATTTGCTGACAGTTTGACTAGAGCTGGTGCTGGCGACAATGGATTCCGTCTCTCGACATGAGACGGAATCCATTGAAAGCGAATCAAATGAGAAAGGGAAAGATGTTAGGTTCTTGATTATCTTTGCACTATTACTGTCCCTCACATTATGGCAATCGATGTTCCTGAAGTAAATTACTACAAACAATTCTAAATCGTGTTCATCGCAAATGTATAATATAAATTAAAGAAAAAGGTTGCAACACGATATAACAGTCATATTTTATTTGGTTGCTAAAATTCTTTCACGTTAAATATTCAAAAAGTTTTTGTTGACTTTTTTGTATTGTGTAGCAATTCTGAATGCAATGAAATAATGATTTTAATGAAATAATAACTTCATTTGAGGATTACATATTTTATACAGTTTTTTTGGCGATTACAATACAAACGTAACTACTTCATTACGCATAAGAAGGAAATAATGAGCAATAGTTAGAATTTTAATTTTTATCAATTTAAAAAAATTGAATTTTTTCATCTAGTAGAAACTTTTGATCATTTTTTGCTGGGCTTCCTTGGAATCAAATGTATAATAATGCACATATCTTATTTAACATATTTTCAGTTTTATTTCGTCCGAAATTATTTCTCCTTTTGTGGTATTCAGGATTCAAATGTTTTTGCTGAATGTTTATTATCTCACCCTTTTGATATGAAATAACTCTTCTATTCTTTTGTGAAATGCAAATTTATCTTGAATGAAGAATTATGCATTTCTGTAACTTATACTCCTTTTCTGAACCACTATTCACTTGTCAATAAGAATAAGGTCTGAAATATAATAGAAATAGTGAAAACATGTCAATAAAATGTAATAAAAGTTTTAGTAGATTTAATTCAAATGCTTTAGTCTTAATCGTATTAATCCTTCTCTGCACCATGATGGAAATTTAAATCATTATAACATTCTTTGCACAAAAAAGTGTACTCAAAAAAGGTGTGCTGTAAATTGGTTGTAACTGACAAGATTTTATGCGATTATTGCGAAAAAGGGAACGTAGCTGTCAAAAAAATCAGCTATCATAATCATTATAATGTGTTTGAATACATCATTCTCTATTTATTGTAATTGAAAAAAATGTGCGTTTTCTTGAATATTTTTTATAATTAAAATATTTTTTTGCTAATAAAAGTGATAATGAGTGGAAAAAAGGTTTGTATTTTTTGTTTCTGTTATTTTCTGTCAAATTTATATCGAATACCTAAATAATTTTCCAAAACCAAGTGACATATTTACATCACTATGCAGTTGTTTCATTTCTAACTATGATGAAAAAGTTTTTTACAATATGTTTATGTTCTTTATGTTTTTTCTTATTTTCTTTAGAGAAGTTCCGAAAAGAGGAACGTTGAAACTTAGCCAAAGGGTAGGTCAGTCACTCCGGTGCAAAAACCCTAAATGCTGAAGGCACACTACAATCTCATGTTGTTAATGCGGAATTTATTTTTTTATAAACAAAAAGGATAATTTTTACTTAGCATCAAGAATAAAAATGATGCAAAAATAATTTTTTATTTAGTTAGTACTGAATTTAACAACTAAATTTGGATGCTGATGGATATTTCCATCATAATTTTAATTATTTTATATTATATATTTATACCAGGATTTTTAAGAATATTTTTTTATATAGAGAGCAAAATTTATCATCCTGATTCATTTTGGATGAAACAATAAACAAAAAAAGGCGAAATATTACTTCAGCTTTCCCGATCTTTTCTGTACCAATTGCCTCAAATTTAATCCACCGTTGCGAAAACATCTTTTGTATTATTCCCGTAGCCATTAAAGTGACGATTTTAAAATTTATCTGAATAAATAAAGACCTCAAGGTCTCTAATAAGTTCCCAAATTCCTGTTACCCAATGAAATCAGTTTTAAGCTCTTATCAGACTGAATTATTAATTAAAAGCCTACGCGTCTCTAAATAAGAATCGCAGAGACTGATGCAATTTTAATACCTTAATTAAATAGTTAACGACCCAATGGAGCATAGTCAGCTCCTCCATATTTTACGAAAATGCTTTAAATATGATGATAGCATTACTCCATATTATTATTACTACAACCTCTGTAATCCAGTACAGAATAATTATACTTTTACCAAGGCCGGTTGAAATTGTAATTAAAACGGATTCCTATAACAACTGCGAGGAGTCCATTGAAACGCCAAATTTCGTCTGCGTAACAGCTAATGGGCAGTGGCCTGGTGATAAACTGAATAGCCGCTCTGCACTCGGTCGGTTGATAACACAAGGACGCATTCCAGGGCTTTTGTGGTGATTTCCGCTGGGAAACTGTACTCGGTTGGCTCTGAAAGCTTTATAGGAATTGTTATGTTATCGCAGATGATAGAGCAGTTCTCGGATCTTCAAAGAAGTTATTATGGGGTTTCTCGCGGCGTGAAAATGGTTTATTTCATTCCCGGTAATAAATTATTATGACATTTGTATATATTTGAGTTAACGCATCTTCAGCTCTTCTGAAATCACAGATTGAGAGACATTCAACTTCCTGGTGGATTTGCTTCAAAAGCAAGAAAGTATCTGCATGTAATTGCTAAATCTGAGTACCAAATTTCATCTATCGTCATACAATACTAACTCAAAGAATTTTAAAATTATCTTTTGTCACATAGGGACATAATGGTAGGAATGTTTTTCCGTATTCAGAATTTAATTTTAGTTATATTTACGCCCTGTTTTAAAACAACGCTAGTGCTAGTTTGTGGGCGGACCTCGTAAGTTTAAACCGAAGTCAGATGACAAGGATGATATCTGAGCTGGCATCTCCTTCTCCTTGCTTCCTCACCACACCAGAATAAAGACATTTTCCCCCGATGGATTTAACAGTACCAGACCCGCTTACGCGCTGGTTCTTCGGTGGAAACCCTCCAATTTCGAAGCCAAGACTTTACTACCAGGTTACCTCTGCCCTTTTAGAATCAGGGAGATCTGAAATGCGGAGATTCGAGAAACTTTGAGTTTGAATACACTGTTCAATTTTTTTACAGTTAGTATAATTTCAAGCAATGTATGATAATTCCAGAGCTGATGCTATTAAGAAATCAACAGTTAAACGTTCTACCACTGAAGTGGTGTTATGTGGAGAGAAGGAGCGCCAGTTCAGGTATCGTCCTTGTCATCTGACCGGGGTTCAAAATTACAAAATAGTCCTAGTGTAGCTTTACATCGTGACGTTACTTAAACTAATCTGAACTAATCATTAAGAAAAACATTACTTTTATCCTTCTCCAGTATCATCCGTTATATCAAAAATATTTATGTGTCATGAGAAACCAAACCCATTGTTGATTCTTCCCTACTATATATTTTCCACACTTTTGAATCATTATAATTTTGGTGAAAATTATCATGATGACGTCAGTAGTTTCAATGAATGGCGGAAATACTACTGTCATGTAAATGCTAGCCGCAATAAAGTCCAACATTTGACAAATTGTTACCACACAAGAATATCAATCAATGTTTTCCATAGAATGATATCATTTGCCATACCAATTGATCAAGCATACTTCATCACGTAAAATTTTACAAGATTGTTTTTTTCTACATATTCACATTCAATTTGGATTTGTAGCAACTATATATCTATACGTGACGATTTGTGACGCCATTTTACTGAAATTTGTATATTCACAATCGGTTTTATCAAACTGAAATTTGCTTTTGATAATTTCTCTCCAGTGTCTTCGAGATTTCAGGCCTGCTTGCTTCTGAATTCTTATGTTTGAATGCAATTGCAGCGAAATTTGAATGCAAAATTTCTATCCTTATTTTGTGAAAGCAAAGTGCAATTATAAGTATCTTCAAACTTCCACCCTACAAAAGCGAGAGGACGTTCGGTCCCAACCACTTCAACCAGACCCCCTCACATAATGGTGGAATGGGGTCTCGAACCTGAAACCCTCCTGTTCTCGCTGAGATCTTACGATCAGGCCACTGCGGTTAAAATCTTTGCTCGGAGCTTGTCATAATTGAAGACGTTTTTTCTTTATAATGGTATATCTTAATTGTTTTGTTCCGAAGCAAACTTCGCCATAAGAATTGATAGATGTATTCAACTTTTGCACTCCGTCAAATAATTAGATGCAAAAGTATTCACCTAATACAAAGATTTGATAATTGCTATGAAAAATAAATATATATAATTATTTTAAGTCGAATATTTTTTTGAAAAAATAATCTACATCTCAATCATTATGTAGGCGTTTTTAACAATTAAATTCGAAAAACAAATAAGTAAAACGGAAAAATTATGCACAATCTTGAATGGTGAGTCAGAGGCACCGTCAGAGTACAAAAGGTTGGATTCTTTATTCGTATTTTTATCCTCATAATTCTTAAAGACAAACTAGACAGAAGAGAAATATCAGTATATTATCTTGATACTAAAATTATATATTCCTAAATCACTTTTTTAAATCAGTGAATCTGATCTTCCCAAAACGCTTCTCGCATAATCTCTAGACTATGCGAGAAGAGAGAAAGATTGTTATCCTTCCACCATCATCCCAAAAATCTTTATGGAACTTAGAAAAGGCAGAGAGCACCTTCCAGGAAACTAACGTACGACAGTTATGAAATATTAATCTATAGAATGAATTTGTCATTTTTATTGAATCTGTCGTATGATCCTTGGTGAAGTGTAAATTCTTTTGGCGATTAACTCTTACCATGCAGTTAAGAGTATCCGAAAATCGAATTTGTAGTTTGCCAAACCAACAGAGAAAAAATTGATACGAAACTACAACTCACAGTCACAAAATCGCATATTAAATTTTACAGATTTGACAGGCATAATGTCAAAAATGTAGTTTTTCAAACTGAAACAGGTCTAAAATGTGAAGATTCGTCAAAATCTTAAGTTTGATTAGTTTGATGATAACAATACTTCATCTTTATCTTTATCTTTACTTATAATAAAGCACGATGTGTGTGTGTGTGTGTGTTGGCGCTGTACAGGCCAGACCGTTCGACCTACAGCTACCAAATTTGGTATATGTATACCTTGGTTGCCGGGAATATGCACCTCGGAGCCCTTTTTTGAATTTTTAATTAAAAATTTAATTAATTAAAAAATAAGCCAAATTTTAACGTTTTTTCGCTAAAATTTCTGAAAATATTACAGTATAAAATTGATTTTTACATCACGTTAAAGCTCAAAAAATTAGCTTTTCAATGATACTAATATTTTGACCTACAAATTTAAACTCTATTTTTAATGAATTTTTAAACATTTAATTTAATCGTTTTTTTTCAACAATTTATTTATCAAAAAAAATAAATAAATAAAATTTTATCTTCTCGAGGATCTAAAAAAAATCAACTTTTAATAAAATGTTGCCATCACATTTTCAGAAGTTCTGA
This sequence comes from Argiope argentata, assembly GCA_026289955.1. Lineage (NCBI taxonomy): Eukaryota > Metazoa > Arthropoda > Arachnida > Araneae > Araneidae > Argiope > Argiope argentata. The sequence continues at coordinate 365,813 of JAOUZG010038391.1, read as the reverse complement.
TTAAAAATAAAGTTATTTACAACCAAAAATTAAACAGAAAATATAATTTTCATCACGTGATTATATGAAATGAAATAAATAGGAAATGTGATATTTATTAAACAATTAATGCAAGAGAAAATTTTTCTTTATCGTTTGCACTATCAAAATTAACAATTAAGTAAATAAAAATACAACGTAGAATTAAAGTAAATAAAAATACAACGTAGAAACATATTACAAAAATGCGACAGTTAAAACTGAAAAAGAATTTTTAGAAAAGCACCAAACGATAATCTTCTGACAGCGAGATTAATTATTTAAAAGCAAGAAATCTTAAACGAACTTTGAAAATGACGTCATTTCAAAGAAACGACGAACAAAAAGCAATTGATTATAAGTAGTAGTAAAATATTTTTGCTCAATGTCGGACTATTCTGCTTTCAGTTCTTAGTTTTATTTAAAGACATGCTTTGGTTGAGTAAAGAGGTCTTTATATTAATTGAAGTTTCATCCTTTTCAATTTAATTTAAAAGTGAATGTTACGTGCACTGATAGAAAATCAGAGAGAGATGAGGACTTCAAAGATAGGACTGCTTAAGGCCTACATAATAGTATAAGTGAATTATATGACTATCGAAATTTGAAACTTAAAAATATTTTGCTGAAAAACTTACTATGAGACCAAGTTATATAAAAAATGATTTAACCTTTTAGTCGACATTAATATTGGGGAACCGGCTGGTCGCCAAAGGCGGCTAGTTTTCAATAAAGTAAAACTCTTTGTTGAATCTACTGCGTGGTAAAGGACAAAAATATAAATGCATAATATAATTTATCAACGAGGTCAAAGGAACAAAAATAACATACAAAATTAGAAACCCCAGGTGATTTGTATTACCATGGATCCTACTCCGAGATTACAAAAATATCAGTTTCGCTCTTCTTATTATGAAAATGTCCCGTAATATTTTCTTCTTATTTATAATTCCATATATTATTTTAATTTGAATAAAATTTAATTATCAAAATTCTTTAATGTGATGCAGAAGTCTATTACATCATAAAAATGCTTTCCTTTTTCCGAAAAGTCTCCCAAATCAAAAGTTTTTTAAAAAAAAAAACATATCGTTAGCAAAACCAGTAGATAATTTTCATCAACTAGTTCACTCGGTAACTGAAGGAACTGTGGGATGAAATATAATGAAGAATCTATTACATTTCTTCGACAAATCCACTTTTCCCTCTTCACTAAGAGCAAATCATGTTTCTGTTTTTATTGTTATATTTCTTTTAATTTGCTAGATTCATTTGAAAAACTAGAAAAAGCGTATGTTTATTTTTGCTTCGCGTGCAGAAAAAGTTGATGTGCAAATTACAATCTGAATTTGAAAGGGCAGAAGAAATCTACCCTTTCAAATATTTTTAGTTCGCGACTGAATTTGTTCCTCTGGTGTGGCTTTTGATAATGCACCGAAAAGTCGAATTTTCATACGAGATAAAAAAAAACGAACTGTAAAGCTGACCAAAAAGATGCGATTTCTTTATGGTTTTTACTTATGATAATATTTTAGCTTTCGGTTTTCAACAGTTTTCAGTTTAGAAAATACAAAAACACGGTTTTCTTTATTTTGAAGATAAGACTGTAGGACATCGAACGTGTTTACTCTGCTTTCTTTCTTCCATTCTGAACATTGTGTTTGCGTTTTAGTTTAATGAAATTGAAAAAAAAACTTTCTGGTGAAATTTGCGTTTCAAATAAGATAAGGAGACTGATGTGAATTTTTGAAAATACTCTCTCTTTCAGGAAACAGTAATTTTTTTGTTGTAAATTTCAGTTGAAAGCAGGTAGTTTATAAAATAAGCAAAAAAAAAAATTTCAAGAGTAGTTTGTGGAGAAAAATCCCCCTCAGATTTGTTAATAATTGGTGCATTTTGTTCCATAAGCAGATTTCTGCAATTTCTTTTTCAAAAAATGCCTTCCATTTTATTATTGAGGAAAATTTATTTTGTAAGAATGCTAATCATTTATGTTTTTCGTTGAATTTATGCATCCTTTAATATTTGAAACCTAACTATTAAATTTTCAAAACAAAAAAATTGCTGCAGTACAATAGATTTAATATATTATGTAACCATTCGTTACGTTATGCAACATAAAATTAGTATATAAATAATGTAGTCCAAGTTGAAATAAGGAATTTTAAAGTATTCTCTGAAAATTAAATTAGCTGTAGGTTAACCAATCAACTGTTTTTGACAAGTAAACTCGTCATGGAAAAAATACAAAATTTTGAAATATGACAAGTTTATTCGTCAGGATTAATAAGTAGTAATAATTTGTTGTTTGAATTACAATTTTAGTGGAAAAACTCAAATATATTCGCAAATTTCAAGATGTTTAAAATAGTGTGAGGTCAAGTCAAAACTAAAGGAACATACTCTGCTCAATACCATTTTCTAACAGCAAATTAATATAATAAATTAATTTTTTACATTTATTTCCGTTTATATTTAAAAATGTATGTTAGTTTAAGTAAGTAAATAACTAGGGTTATTGAAATCGTCGCTCAATTTTTATAACGCAATTTAGGTCGGCATTTTTCGAAAAGGTCTAAATAGTTAACTGCCTAAGGAATAAGTTTTGGGAGAGGGAGTATTAATTGATGCCAATCATTCGGTACATTCTTCTACTTAATCAATTGTTAACATTTTTATTTTCCTGGAAAATGAAAAAAGAATACAGTTTTTTTTTGTAGGGCCAAAGATTCATCTCTTCAGGAATGACATTAATAAAGAAGTTGCTCGGAGTTAAGAAATGTGTTTATCTCAATTGACATCAAAAAAATTCTACAACATTGAAGAATTTAGGAGTTACCACAAAAAGGGAAAACGAGTAAACCGTAAAGACATTAATCTGCATTTTTCAGACTTTTCCTTTCAAGAAAAAAGTGTAAGATTTATATGATCTAAAGAAGAAAAAGATTTTTTTTGCTATCGCTGTCGGTTCTTTGCTGTAAACTTAAAAGGTTATTTGCATCAAAATATTAAAGGTAGCATTAATTTTCCTGTAATGAACAAAACGCTTCTTCGTTTTCTATCGTGGAAAAAATTGATGATTAATTACTGTTTCAGAAGATTTGTCTTTGATGCTGCGAAATATATATGCGCAAAATAAAAAATTTATGTGCTTGAGCTCATGTTGAAAAAAGCTTTTTAAGCCCCATATATATAAGCAGTTTGTATAAGGGGTTCAGACAATCTACGCTTTTTTTGTAACTTATCATTAAAATATTTCTAAAAAAAATTAAAATAATTCTGAAGGTTATTTGTTTACTCTTTTATTATGATTTATGATTGTTTTAAGGTATTCCCAATCAATGTACATTCAATTAGAATTTTTTAAAACTAATTTACTTTAAAATTGTCTGTTATCCCACAAAAAATATCGGTTTCAATTGTATCAACATCCTTTAGAAACAATGACAGTGTTATTTTGGGATGGAATTCATAAACTGAAGATCTGGATCATTAGGACGACACCTAAGCCAACACTTTTTCCAAAGCCTCCGCACCTCACCATTAAAAAGAATTTAGCTAACAACGCCATCATCATGATGATGTGCCTAGAGTCCAGGTATATGAAACTCTTTTAAGGGCCGTGGGAAGTATGCTTCACACCAGATTTTTCAGTTTTTGTATGAAATTACGTAGATTGGCCCAAGTTTTGACAAATTTTGAAATTAGATAAAAACTTGGATATTTCTATTCCTTATCTTACACACAATGGTATATCTTGATTTGTTACTTAATTACTAATTAACTATATTAGTTAATTAATTAACATAAATTTATTTAATAAAATAAATAAATTTCTTTACTTAAGTCAATCTTAATCCAAAAACTATTTAATATACCGTTACTAGAAAGAAATGGCCTTTGAAAGGGTTAAAGAGAAATATCGAACCTTGGCCGTAAAACCAAGCCATCACCACGAGATCGTCGCGCGCATTCCACACCACGCATTCCACTAATTGTAAATCAAGCACCATGAATGTGTTTTTAGAACTCTAGAGAACAAAACATTTGACCTAGAGTGCCAGATTCAGCACAAACATATGTTTGAGGATGAAAATGGGCATGTCAGAGTGATTTCTTTTCAAATTTTCATTAAAATTTAAATGATGATTGGCTATCTCTTTCAATAATTTTAATATATTATTCTGAAGCGAGACTTAAGCCATTTTTTAATTATCTTTTAAAAATGGTGCAATTTTAACTGTAATACATTTTTTTCCATAAATTTTGAACATGTCTTCAAAAATATTTTCATTTCATTCGTAAATGGAACTGAAATATTTTTTTTTTCATTTTTTAAATAAAATTATGTTTTTTCTTCTTTTGTTGTTAGAATCTAAAGTATTTAGATTCTGCTTAAAAATTCAATTTCATGGGTTATCTGATATTGAATTTTCCTTCTGATTTCCTTTTCATTAAATGTTTTCCATAATTAATAAACAAAATTCCTACCAAATATTAAGAATCCTGGGAAATAAAGCCACTCTATTATATAATTATGAGTTGAATTTTTTTATCAGAATTTTTCAATCCAACTAAAATGCTATTGAACTTGCTGTCATAAGGTGAGCGAATTTTACCTCATCAATTAAACATTAAAATCAGCAATACGTGAAAAAAGAGGAAAATTAAACTAGAGTATCGTTTAAGATAAGCATAAAAATAATATTTGAGATAATGCGAATAATTACGATTTTCATCCAAAATTAGCGTCAAATTTGACTTCACCAGAAAGGTTCATGTATTAAAATAAGAATAGATGAAACGCAATTAAATTAGCATCTCTTAAAATTATTGTATGAATTTGAAATATTAAATTTCCGCTTAGGCCGTTTTCGTGCAGAATAACCAGAAACTCAAATCGCTTTGAATTTCTTACCTCTAACATAAAAGGATTACAAGCACAAATTAGCATTTTTTATATTCACGTCCTTCATTCATATTTACACAAAAACCCGATATTTCAAATATATGCTGAGTTTTTTTTTAAGTAATAGTCATCACCGCGAATCGAATTTCCGCCCCAAACCACACTGTAAGCGAGAGTCACCTTCGAGGGAAAATGGTTAAAATATATTACTGAAGGATTCATTCACATCAATTCAGACATAAAGGATTTAATTGATTCCATAAACTATTGCACCTGAATTCGACTGGTCTAAAAACACCCGTCATATTTAGCTAGGTAAACAAATATAATTCGAAACTCTTATTTTAAAATCCAAATTGCTGGATTGTAAAATAAAAATATTTTTTGATACATTGAAACGTTTTATTTAATGTTAAAAAACATTAATATGCTTCTTTACACGTTTTATGCTCTTAGAGAGATATAGAAAATCCTAATTTTATTTGTGATATTTTAGAAATAATTTAACTATTGCAGGATTAACTGGTGTTAATTAATTTCTCTGCTTTTATTCGTGTCATTGTTTTCTACATCAATCATTCTTTTTTTTTTATCAGTTAACATTTCGGCTTTCAAAGAAAAATGAAGCTATACATTTATAATGACACGAAATTTATTGTATTTTATTAGCCATTCCTAAACAAATTTTCTATAAGTTACGACCGTGAAATCCTCCATGCACTTTTTTTGTGCTTTTAAAGTCGAAAAATAAGTATATGTTCTTTTAAAAAAATAATTTCTTAAACAAAACTTTAAAAATTATGGAATGTTTGAATAAGAACTGAAATTACAAACGGTCACTGAATATGTTTTAAATAAGTTTACAAGAAGTTTTAATTGAATTACTTCTGAATAACTTTTTTCTGTTTCGTACCAAAATATCCAGAATATTCAACGCTGGGTAATCGTCGGATCTTGATACAAATATAAGTGTGTTTTTTTCTTTGCATATTATACATTTAAAAATTTTAATATTAATTATCTGTAAATAAATCGCTGTTAATGGAACTTATTTTCAAATGAAATATCTTTATTTATGTCATATAAAAAGTTAAAAACAAACCAGCTCCAGTACCTCAACGTTATATCGTTATAAACACCATTAGTGAAAAAATAAGGATTTTCAGAAGAAAATATCTGGCGTTCAGATAAAAACAAAATAAATCATCTTTTTCTTATTAAATTGCTTCGTTTAATGTAATAAAATTCTTTATTTATCCATTGACTTAAAAGCCATTTCTAGTCTTGAATTATAAATTAAGCGATATAAAAAAGAAAATATCTCTAATAAACACAACTGACAACTGAATGTCCCCGGATAAGTAAATGTCACATTGTTAGTGATGATATTTTATTTTAGTGATGAAGTTTATTTTAATAAAGATAGCCCTATCATGAATTGTAAGGATGGACATTGCTACAGTCCACAGTCGGCCAGAACAAATCCTATCGATACAGCTACGTTCAGTGGTGGCGGGGTGGCTTACACAAGAAGAAGCTATATCATGGGTTTTTCTATAACCTCAACATTGCCCCGAGTAATTTTTTGTCGAGAAAGAGAACTGTAAAATATTCCCAAGTAGTAAGTAATCCGATATATACGAATGAATGTTTGTTTTTTCGTATTTTACTCCGGATTTTAATGAAACATTGCCAACATATTGTATGCATTTGCTCGAAGGTTTTAGGCTTAGTGCAATTATTAACGTTTATTTTGAACGTATAAAATTTTCAAGAATCGTTACTAAGTGCAAATTTATGTGCTTCAAAGTCTCAAGATCAGCATGCTGCTAGAATCCAAAGACCACGTTTATGTGCTAGTCGATCATGCGTGTCAGATTCAGAAGGCCAACATGCGGTAAGAATGGAGGCAACTATTTTTATAACGTAAAGTCTAATAGAGAAAATGTGCTCATTGTAAGCAGTCCCATTATTCTCACCAACATGTCTTTTGATTTCAAACTATTGCATTCCCGCATTGGTCTTGCATTCTCGACGACCATCAACAAGAAAAAAGGACAATCTCTTCAAGTGTTTGTATTGAACCTTGAAAATCCATGGTTTTTACTTGTAAGCAGGATTCTCACGAGTCAGGCAGCCAAAAAAATTATATATTTTTACTGAAGAAAAATAAAAAATATTGTCTACCCTGAAATACTAAAAGTAATGCATAAAGTCAAAAAATAGAAAAGATATTATTCATACTTCTCCTTTGTGCATCATTAAATATCCTCAGGAAATATATTTTTTGACAAGAAAATAAATACTATTCTTTCAATCATTCCTAATTAAAAAATATATATTGCTATTTCAAATTTCAAACGGTATTTCCAAAAGGATTTCTTCTTCAGCAGCAACCACCAGATACTATCTAATCTTTAATCATAAACACTGAAAATTTTGTTTTACTAGTCAAAAATTTCATTTTTAAAACGTACTTCTTAAGATACCATTATTTAGCATAAGAAAAAGTAGTTGGGATAGATCTTTAAAGGATTAAGCTATATTGCTTTTGAAAGAATGGAAAGAATTAAGTAGGTATTTTTCTAGAAAAAAAATATCTGATTAAAAAAGATAACTTATTACAAATTTCTGAAAATGTTACCAGCATTTTAATCTCTTATTCACTTGATAAAAAAATATCTTCGAGAATGATATGGCGCTTTTTTTGGTTCCGTGGCTCAAGATCCAAACTTGTTTATACTAAGTTATATAAGCTACTTCGCTATACCAAGAAGATGCATTGCACATAGAATGACGTATTTAATATTTTTAGAATTCACTAAGAAACAAAATCGACCAACACATACTGCACATCGCAACTCATTTCGAAAAATTAATTTAATATCGAAGTTAGGAAGCAAAAAATGTAATTTATCTTGATATTTTTAAATTAAAATTAAAATAATATTTCAGCATTTTTTTTTCAAATACTACATGTTTGTTTAGTTTATGTATTGTCAATTTATTATTCTTTAAAAATATAACCATTCTTTAAAAGCATCGTTACCTTTATTATGGATACAGATGCATCATATTAATGTTATACTTTTCCATTTTCTTCATTATAATTAAATCACAGGTAAATTCTTCCTGTCATTTTTAAAATCATGGATGAATTTCCCCCAAAATAACTACTTATTTGTGTTAAATAAATGAAATCTATATTTTCAACTTATTCTTTGCACTCGGAAAAATATTTCGATGCATGATACCATTAAACCTGCACCTAATATAATTTATTGTTTATTACACCGATATATATATATATATATATAACAAATTTCAATAGAAACTTAATCTATATCTTACGACTCGATATGTATTTATAACAATTAAAAATTAAAAAATCTATATAAAACTTCAAAATGATGCTTCATCTTGAAGGACGTTTGAGAGGTGACACTCCATGCAAAAGTTAAAAATGAGGAAATAACTTACGCTGTTTACGAGCAGTATATGCAAGGTTATTCAAAGAGCTTTATATTATCTCCATGAGCAGGTCAGAGTCGCACCTTCACCACCAATGTGAATTACTTGCGAATGCATCAAATTATATTAATTAATAGATGCTGTAAGTATATATAAGTGATTCGGCTTCATGAGTCCAAGAATATGGCTGTCACAGGGACGATAAGCATCCGCTTTCACGCCAAAGAAGAAAACTATTTTCGAAACTTCGAAATAATCCGTCATATTGGGCGGTTTCGAGAAAAATTAACATGTGCCTTTTAGGCTGCAATAAAATTGTTTCAAGTATCACATTTGGCAGCCTATCGCCAAAAATATTAATTTGGGACCAAACCTTATAAATAATGGCATTCACAGAGACAACAAACATTCAACGCTATTAAAATTCTATTTACTATGTGTGTGTGTGAAATTTCCTTTCAGTATCTAGAAACTCGATCGATTAAACCTTGCTGGTCCCTCATGTGAATGTGAGGGTCCTAATTTTCCTATATTATTTTAATTCAAAATTGCAAATTGATTGCTCATATCGTTAATTCACGTGGCAAAATGTTTTCAAATTTTGCAATAAAAATATTTTAGAGAATTCATTAAATTTAATTGAGATTATCTTCTGTTGGTATTATCAGTGTTATCAAAAATTGAACAATAAATTAAAACGTGTTTTAAACTAGATTTTTTTTGTAAAAAAAAAATGGATTACTAAATTTTAAGATCAGAAATATTTAATTTATTCCTGATAAATTAATATGTAGACCTCCTGCGGTAAGTAAAAATTGCTCTGAAGTATTTTATTGTGAATTACAATCTTTTTCCGACAATATTACGCAGTTTTTACTCTTACTCAGGATATAATTCGAGATCACCTCATTGTTCAATGTAAACATCTCATATTTACATCGCCCCTTCACCCTTATTTTTCCTAAATAAACTCCTCCTGTTAAGGAGGATTTTAAAAACCAAGAATGAGCCGCAAAAATTTTAAAATTTATTTACTTTCTCAGACGAATATAAAACAATGTGGAGCTTAACTATTAAAGTTGTAAAATAATTATGTCTGACTTTGGAAGCAAATATAATCAAATCAACAAAAAATTAGGTCCAATTGTGTCCACATTTAGATCAAATCAACAAAAATGCATCCACAATTTTTTGAAATTCAAAATAGTGCAAATTGTAGAAGTTTAAAAAGTAAATGCGAGGAATTCGATGATCTCATGACTTCCTTTCAGGTAGTTGCTGTAAAATGCACTTTACATACTGGTGAGGCGTGGCAGCTCGAAGCGTAGGGATCGAATTCAGTGGTTACAATCGTATGTATTGAAATAAACCTTTTCTACAATACAATTTTGAACACATTTTGTGTTTAAAATCTAATACTAGAATAGTACAAGGGATCCCTTTGCCAGGTTAATTAAGTAAAATAAAGTGATATGCAGGTCGTCCGGGCAAGACCAGATAAACTCTGCACAGCCTGATTCAATATTTGAAAAACATAGAAATTACCCAGAGAACTGTTTTCGACCCACAATTTTCAAGAAAAATGCGAGAGAAAATATATGACGTCAAATCCGGTTTAATAAAAAATCCTTTATTCGGCCGCTATATTTGGCGTCGTGGTCCTGTTGCATTGCCACCACGATCTCCAGATCTGTACCATTTAGATTTCTTACCATGGAGCCAGGTAAAGGAATCGAGACCCAGTTACTTCAGAAATGGACTGTGATTATTTGTCTCCACAGTGCGTTTACTTTTAAGGCCACTACGAAGCTAGAATATGTACAGTCAACCATTGTACGACGCGCGCCTCTATATGTCCATACATGGAGGGGTGAGGGGGACATTCTGAATATCGTCCTATTTAAAATTATGCAAGTACTCGCATTCTTCTTTGGAATAAAGCTTTTTTTCGTAAGCCGGATATGACGTCAAACATTTTCTCGTTTTTTTCTCGAAACCTATGAACTGTAGAGGTATAGTCCACAGGACAATTATTATGTCTTCCAAACAACGAATGTGGCGATGCAGAGTTTGTCCGGTCTCGCCGGGGAAACACTATAAAACTCGTGAGTTGTCCTTCATGTGTTAACAATCACTTGCACTATTTTTAATCTTACTTCTGGGTTCTTTTGTTGTTTTAAAATTTTACTTCATGAATTTTGCGATTTTTTTTCCTCTTTTTTACCTTAAATCTTGCTTCATTTCATGGCAAATCCTTTATAAATCCCTGTTTCGTGTTTTCCAACCTCACATTTCCTTTCTTTACTCTTGAATTACTTTTTAAGAATACAAAAACAAAATAAAATTTTGGTACACTGTTTCATCAAATAATATACAAAACAATAACATATATATACGTAAGTAACTTTGGCTGAATCTTAGAGAAATAACTCGTAAAAAAATTGAAAAATATCTTATTATATTTTAAACCTTTTCTTATACTCGAGAAACCGCAGAGAGAGAGATATCCAGGAAAATATATTGTTTTTGTTGAGTGTTAATTTCTCAAGTGATCCATAGTGTCGCGAATAATTACGGTAGAGGAATAAAACTGTCTTCGTAAGCTGCTTAAACTGTCAGTTTCAGCTCTTGATTATATTGAAAGTTTACGCGTTTGAAGTAATCTTCAATAAGCTCGAAATAGAATTGTGAAATCTTTAAATTGATAATGATGCAAATTTTTCTCAAACATTTTTGTGTTTAAATTTTATTTGTAAATATTTCATGCATTGCAGTAAATTATTTTGCGTCGTTTTCTGAGGATAGACAGTTACTTTCTAATCGACATCTTTCGCTCTGCCTTTCTAAACAAAAACAGAAAAAAATTACGTTATTTACCGTTCGTGTTAGTTAGAATTTTAAATAAACTATACCTACTTTAAAGTTTTGAAATAAGTTTTATTTTTCCCTAAAAATACTTAAAATGAGAAACAATTAAAGAATTTCTTAATAGCAGTTTTAAGAAAACATAGTAAGTTTTAGTAGCATAGTGCTTTTAACTGAATCCATGTAAAATTCTTCTTTCTAAAAACGAAAGTATATGCATATTATTTTAAAAACGTTTTTTTAACATGACAGAATACGATTTTGGCTTGATCTTCAAGCCTCAACATGCACAGGCTGAAAATTGTTGATTTATCGCTTTTGAATCATCAATTTTCCTCTTCTAGAGGTATTGGAAAATCATAGTTGTCACATCTGACGACTTATGGTCAACAAAATTATGCAACTTGACCCAAGTGTCCGACAAGTACTCGATTCTCTTGTCCACCCAGTAAAGAAAAGTTTATATATATATATATATATATATATATATATATATA
>JAOUZG010038391.1:324528-349053 GCA_026289955.1 Argiope argentata | reverse complement strand
TAACTAAAAATATGTTTAAGTAATTATTAAACATATGTATATATATTATGGAGTAATTTTGGTGTAATTTCACAGTGATTTTTTTTCTGAGTGAACTTAAGGTTATAAACTAGAAAACTATCATATTACTACTCATAATCAATTTTCCATACAAAACCAATATTTTTGATTGTTTTGTATATGAAACAATTCGTTCCAAAATATGCCATCAGACATATTTTTTTAGCGAAACATCCCTTTATTTACAAGTGAAACAATCAACATAATTTTAACAATTTCCATTGTCGAAAATGGCACAGTTCCCTTAATAAAGACTGCTGCCAATGTTATTCACCAGGATAGATTATATTGATCAAGATAAATGATTATTACTTTTAAAATAATTGAATAAGAAAATAGGAGGTACTTGCATAGTTCGCGTATATGTCTGTGGGTCTAGCCAAGAAGAAGATAACCGAAATTCGAGCGTATAGTTCAAAACATGGAATCTTAGATGCTATTCACATTTACAATTCATCCAGTGAGACAACGCTTGGGCAGAAACTGTACAGTAGAGGTATTTGTTTACTCGAGATCACTTGCTGTCGTTTACTATTATAGCGCATTCGCAATCTTCCTCCAGCATATGCGTGTCTTATTAGAATTTTATAACTGGCTGAGGGTAAATCCCCCTTCACTAACGTTTTAGGTTTGATTCCTCTATCTTGATCGTGGCAAAAGTAAGAACGAGGATTTTTGTTTGGCTTTGCAGAAATGATAAAGAATTCTTTTCAATTATTTGCAATCTTAAAGTTACTTTTCAAAAATATTTAATGATAAAAAAATGCTTATTTTTAAGAGTATCGTTTCTTACCATTTAAAAACAACTGTAATCCTTAGACCCTTAAAGTAAATTTTTCTAACTCTGGTAACATTTCCAAAAAACCAGTGAAGAAGAGCGATTTCAAAGACATTATTTAGAATATGCTAATTTCTTTTTAAATTAAATCTATTTTTCAGTAGGAACCAAATGCGAATATCCCTTGCTTGATGAAATAAAATGTAAGGGATATATAAGAAATAGAAGAATTACTTTAACTCAATGAAGTTTAGATCATCAGTATTATCCGGTAAATTGTGTAGTGTAAAAATCGTTCGAAATTTTTTCGCAGATCTAAATCTACCTAGGTGTGTAGTCTACATGTTCTTTGGCTAATTTCCTTTGACCGAAAAATTTCTAAAATTATAATTATATTTTTAATAAAAAATTAATTTAAAATTAAAATTTTCTTTGGCAATTTATTATGGGACAAAAATTATATTTACATTAATTTAAAATTTGAAAAAAAATTATTATTGCTTATAAAATATAGACAAAAAATAAATTCTCCTGATAATGGACCCACTTAAAGAGAGAGCACATATTTTGAAATATAACTTTTTATCAATGCATTAACGAAGAAGACAAAATGTCTATTATTAAGCCTAATGCATTTTTAAATGAACTTGGGGTAATATTTAAGGTTATCTATCTATCTATCTATAGATGATATAGCTGTAGATATATAGATATAGGTTGACTTTAAAAATAGAGATATAGATATTGTTACAAACGAGCGAGCTCACGAAAACGCCCCAACGATGGCGATGTTTGGCGAGGAGCCTAGCTCCAGCTTGATTGGTTTGGCGAAAGGAATAGTCTAGTAGCTGCTGGATTGCGCGCGTTGTTTTGAGAATTTTCACGAGTTTCGGTGCACGCGCTTCTTCGGCTATATAAGGGACGAGTAGCCGGAGTGAGTGAGTTAGTTGAGAGTTTGGTCTGAAATAAAAAGCGTCTCGATGTACTAGAGGATTTGTGAGCTAACTTTGTATTATTGAGCTCGCTGTGATTTACTTTTGCTGTACTATACGATAGCTGTTTTGCAGTCTGTTTTTATTGTGCGTAAGACTTGCATTTACGCTGCAAGTGACTATTGACTGCTGTATTGTATTTTCTGAAGTTTTACTTTTTCAAGTCATTCTGTATATACCTGTAAATAGCTGTAAATAAATTTGTTTGTGCTGTCCTCATATAAAGTCCATTCAATGCGAACCCGCTACGCTAAAAACGTAACAATATATAGATATAGATGATACGGTTATAGGTTGATAGGTGGTATTACTTTAAAAATAGAGATATAGATATAGATGATACGGTTATAGATATAGAAAGATTTGGATATAGATTTTATGACTATAGATATTTAGATATAGATGATGTAGCTATAAAAATATAAAAGCAGATATATATATGCATGATAAGGCTAAGATATATAGATATAAATGATATGGTTATAGAATTATAGATATGGATAAAATATATAGATATAAATGATATGGTTATAGAATTATATATATATATAGATAGTATGGCTAAAATATATTGATATAGATGATTTAGATATAGATATATGCTAATGAATGTTAAAAATCTCCACTACATATTTCATGCAACTTAGTTAATTACATAATGAATGAATGACTTTCTCAGAAAAATATTTTTAAGCTTCAAATTTTCATAGTCATATAATTTATACTATTTTAGAAGCATTATATAATTCTGTATATAACTCACTTTAATATTCTGTCATTTCCCCTGAAATTTATTCTTTCATTTGAAACGAATTTAATTAAGCTTTATCTAATACCAAAATTTTTATTAAAACCGATCATGTTACATTTTTCTATACATGAGTACAGAAAATAGAATCATTGAATATTAGGATCTTATGCCTACTTCAGGATATTTCCAATTGTTTCCAAAAAATCTATAAGAATTATTAATAAACATTTTTTTTATCTTCAACAAGAAATCAATAGGAAATTTCAAGTGATAAAAAATTATACGTTTTGAACTTATAATTATATTAAAGGAAAAACCAAAAATATTTATAAATAAGTGCTTTCTAAAACTAGATTGCTTTTATTTACTCGAAAAATTAAACTTTAGTTGTAAGATGAGCAAAGTTTTGAAAAAATATATTCAAATTGCACTTCAGACAGAAATCTATTCACTTTTTTTTCGCACTTGGCTACCTGTGAGTTTGTTTTAAATATTTGTTATATTTAATTTTTTTTAATCCTGTAGGTGTAATTTCGTGACCACGATTACGTCAAATTATAAATTTTTTTAAAGTCGTGCTATTTTCAGCCTCTTGCAGATGCTCTGTTTATAGTGTTCATGAACCCTTCTATAGAACTTCATGGCGCTAATAAAAACTTAAATGTACAATTCATCAAACTTGTAAATTTTCCGATATTATAATTTAATTTTTTATACATATTGTAAACTACTCAAATACTGAAAAGAAACTTTGTCATTTAATTTACAACAATGAAAAAAATGACTCTGTCAGATAGTTTATAAAACCATGAAAAGGGTTTGAACGTTGGGGAATATGTAATCTATTGAGGGAAATTAGGCATTTAACCTTTTTTTGTTAATCAAGATTCTTTGATGATATTATTTCAAATATAGCAACAAAGATGCAAAAAATCTTAACAATTTTTAGAAATTTATATTAGTGCTAAATTTAAAAAGGAAAAACAGATTTATTATTATTATTATTATTATTTGCTGATCCAAAATAAAATTCTGTAAAACCTTTGAATTATTTTGATAAATATGATGCACAGAGCAGAAGATCTATATAAAAATTTGAAATTCGTTATTCATCAGAGCGTTTATTGACTTACGTTAAATAAAATATAATTACTTACTTCCATTAGACCATTGTGTTAAGATATGTTACGTTTATTACTAAGAGTTTATAAATTAGGGCCCTGATATTGTGGATATCCTTCATATATTAAACCATGTTTACCATAAAAATACTTGATTTATTCAAGTAATAGTATAAATATCCTAATCGATCGTAGAAATATTGTTTCATTTCATACAGACATATGCTGATAATGACACTTTTTAAAGTTTAATTTCAGTAATAGTTATTTTATTTATCAATTTTGGTTTTTGTCACTACAATGACAACACGTTGATAAAAGCTAATTTTTCTATATGCACATTCAACTTATTAATGCAGATCAATTTTTTTTGTTGAGTAAAATAAATAGTTGGAAAATATAATTAAAACATTTAGGAAGAAACGTTAAAAATGAGAATTTAATTCATAGATTAAAACATTAGTATCATTAAAAAGATCATTTTTATGTCTTAGTTTTTCATAAATTATAGTGGAAAGATGCCAAAATTTCTCTTTATTTTTAATTAATGAAAATTTCTAAAAAATTCGTTCTGTGATGCTCATTTTCGAATTCCAAATTATATTACAAGTTTGGCAGTTCTAAGACAAACGGTCTCATCTGTAAAGCACCAACACACACAATATGCAGTCATTTTTATGATAAGTAAAGATTAAAATAAGCTTGTGAAGGTATTTTTTTACTGAATCCAAGCTTGTCTTTAAATAAAAAGTATGAGAAGTGAAAGCAGAGTCGCTCATCATTGAAATCTTACTTACACTACAGAATAATTTTCATAATTTATAACATCTTAAAGAATTATTCGGCAAAAATTCCACGGATTCATCATAAGCTTCTGCTTTTAGCTTTATTTTTAAAAGGATATAAATGCTCTTGATAATAATATTTGAATTTTTTTGGTTTATACTGTTTAAAAAAATTATGAAGTTTAATTTTAGTTAGTACATTTGCCCTAAGGAATCGTATTCTGCGAATTTTCTCGACACTCTGACTCTCAAATAAATAAATTTTTATATCTTTTGCGATCAAATCTGACTCATTTATTAAGGTTTGAATATTACAATATCAGAAGAATTTCTTTATTTATGCCAAGCACTCTTGACAAATCTTAGAAAGTGATTGTTTTCTTCGATATGGTCTATGAAGTGACCTAATATTGACTATTTATATAAAATAGTGATCTTGAAATGTTCATAAATCAGTCAGTTTTTGTGATAGATGTACTTCATTGGAGTGCAAATCTTTTTTTTATTTAGGATATCCTTTTCTCAAGAATATTTTGTTAAATATGATTAACAGGGAAGAGGATAAATGTAAAAATTTTAAATTCGTAATTAATCGGCATTTATTAACTCAATCTACAGAGCACATAATTATTTATTTCAATATTAAAACATTGATATATAGAAAATAAATTTAACTTTCAGATAATTTAAATATAATTTTTTTCTGCAATATTTTCGGATTTCATCGCAAAAAAAATGCCAAAGTTTAGTTTAATTTTTAATTAATGGATTTTTTTTAAAAAAAATAGTATTAATTTTCACCCTTCAAGATATATATTTGCCGAGTTAGGTAGCTCTAGATCATATGGTCTGGATTGTAGAGCACCCATACGCACACATGCACAAACACATTCATCATATTATAAATATAGTGAAGATTCTGGGCACTGATTGTCACGGAACGGACATTTTACTCAAATGGCGGAGGGAAAGATCTAAACTTGTACGTTTCTATAGAGTAGTAAGATTCAAGTTTTCATATATCGCTCAATTTTAATGAATGATTTAGTTCATTGAAGTGTATTTTTTTCTATTTAAAATATTAGTGCCTCAAGTGTATTTTATTAGATATGAAACACAGAGCAGAGCAAGAAAAAAACTTTAAATTCGTAATTCATCAGAACATTGATTGACCTGAATGACATAAAATAGTTATTTAGACAATTTTAATTGTATCACCAAACAGTATTTATGCCCATTATTAAAAATTTACAACTTGGTCGTTGAGTCCGGATTTGAATAGATATTCTGCATGATATAAACCCTGATTACTTTCATGAAGTTGATTTATTGAATTAATAATATAGATACTGTCAACAATTGTTGAAATTACTGTATTTTATAGTTCTATAAAATACGTATAATTTAATTTTTTATGATCTGAAAATAAAGTCTAAACTTCGTAGATTTTATTTTTAGATCCTAATTTTTTTTTCAAATTTTTCTGAAAAAACCATCATTACAATCTAGTTGGATACCTTAAAGGGACACTTTTTACAAATATTTAGTATTTTTAATCCTATTTAGAAAGTTTTTCATATTTTACAATATGCCAATTCTGTTGTTGTTGTTATTAATGGCAGTTGCCATGGACAAACCCGCTGATACCTCAGCGGATTTAAGCCAAAATAAGCGTTCTTGTTTGAAGTAGTGCCAAGAGTGTGACTTTAGCTACATACTCATCTCATTCATTTGCACAGCCCTTTTTCATAAAGGGGGAGGCAAATTAACACGACTCACAGATATAACACGGAAGAACAACCATGTCCGAACCGAGACTTGAACCCGGGAAGCCCAGATCTCGAGGAAGACGCGCTATCTCTGTGCCAGGACGCCGGCATGGCAATTCTCTTTAAAATTAATGTAATCCAACTCTATTCTTCCCTTGCAATACTTTCCAGTTAAGAACCCCCCCCCCCCTATTTTTCGCCAATCGAAAAAAAAGTTAGGAAACTTCCTATTAAGAAATTCTTTCAAATTTCATTCCTCCAACGTATTGGCAGCTTAAAAGTTTAATAAAAATACAGTAGTTTTCCGTATTTTGTGCTGATATTGTTGCATCCTATTTGCTCCCTTTACGTTTCTTTGACGATGTAAAAACGCTCGGAGCATCGCTTTGGTAGGTGAAAAAAGCACAATAGGGTGTCTTTAGACCACCATTCACTTCGAGCGCTGCCAATGAAAGAAAATTTTCTCGCCAAGATAGACTAAGACCTTATTGAGGGAAACTGAGTTATTGAAGGGCTATTTATAAGGGATATATTCCCTCACCGAGTGATAATGTTTTTTTCCTTTTTCTACGGAACCTATAACTTCGCCTCTCTTAGGCACTCAGAGGGGGAAAAAAGAGAGAAAATTCTGGGAGCGATGGGGAAAATGAAACCTTTTTTTACAGTTGATTGAAAGAATTAAATGAATAGGTAGATGTTATTTGCCCGTCTTCAACTGAATGTCATTGGAAAAAAATCAGTTTTGAAATTATATAATACTATTCAAGATTCTGTGAGATTTAAAATTGAAAAAAAAATCTACCTACGTATTCTTTTTTTGCGAATCATCTCTAACGAAGTGATTGTAAAATTCTAAACATATGCAAGGACGATTCGGAATCCTAAAAAATCATTCCTTGGAAAAACTTTTAAACAGAGTAGCGAAACGATACGAAATTTTTACAACAAATAAGTTGAAATTTCAAATGGAATTTTATTAAAATCAATGAAATAAACCTAAATTATTTATTTGTCCGTCTTCAACTGAATTTCGCAGAAAAAACTAATCACTTTAACAATTATACAATATTATTCGAAAGGCCGTCAGAATTTAAATCTTAAAGACAAGTTCGATCTTCATATAATTTTTTTTTATGAATCACATCTAACGGAGTGATTGTAAAATGCTAAACACATGCAAGGACAACTCAAAACACTAAAAAAATAATCCCTTTGGCAACTTTAGAAACGAAATCTTTTTTTAAAAAAATGGTATTAGTAAAACCAATTGAAACAGTAAAAAGTTATTTATTTATTTCATGAATTATTCTGCTATTCTTCGAATAATAAATAAATAATTGGAGCTCTTTTTTAATGTTGTTCAAATACTTTGAAGCCGTTTTGAATTTAACTTAAAACATTATTTCTAGATTCTTATATTATTTATATTTTAAAACAAGCCTGGTACAACTTACGAAGATTCAAATAAATCAAAAGTCTATATACATTTAAAAAGTTGACTAGGTTTAAAAAAGAGCGTTAATTTGTATTGTTAAAAAGATCCCTAAGTATAGTTAAAAATCTAAAGTTAATCTGAAAGAATAGTTAAAAATTTTAGTTTGAAATTAAATTGTTCAACTTGTTACTATGCATTATTTAAGATCATTATTAAGTTATTATTACATTATTATTATTAAGTTATTTTATTATTATTATTAATAATAATAATAAAAATATTAATTTATTATATTATTATTAATAATAATGCTATTATTTAGCTATTATATTACAATATTACTAAGAAACAATTAAAGAGGTGTGATAAGTGAATATTATTTTGTTTAAAGTAAAGTATGGTTAGTTTTTAAATCATTCATTGAAAATGTTTCTTTACATAAATATAAAATCAATTGGTATATAATATATAAATTTTTTGTCAAGTGAATATAAAAAACCACTTAATGCTCTTTTTTGTCCTTTATTTTTGCTAAAATTGTAAAACGATGATTTTTTTTCTCTTTCTTTTTAAAATATTTAGCAACTATTTGAGGCTCAGCACTATTTTCAATTCTTAAATCCTTTAAAATAATTGCTAATATTTTTTTGTCAAAAAAAGGCAAGATATTTTTGATGCTTAAAATTTCATTCCAAACACATGTAGGACAAGCTATTCAATGTAATTAAAAAAAGACAATTTTCTTTAAGAATTAAATGTAAGAACTAACTCTTCCTTGAATGAAAATACACGTTTTAATACTATTAAAAATTAGTAATAACTTATATTGATGCAGCATAGATGATCAGCAATTATCAGAAATTTAATTCCCATTTGAATTTCCTAAATTTGAAGTTCCCATCTTTCTTCAAAAATTTACCAACACACACTATTTGGTAAACTATTTATTATCCATTTAATTTTTATCGAACCTAATTTTTAATATCTCAAACTTAAAAAACTTAAGCTTAATTTTTCTTATCTCAACCACATTTCATTCTATGTTGAAAATACTTTCACCTTAAAGCTTCTGATATACAGTAAGTTCATAAGTTCTCTGCGATAACTTAAACCGGCAATGTAGAGAAGGATTTCTGAGTTAGATGTAAATGTATTCCCAGCGGAAATCACCAGAAAAGCCATGATTACACTTATGTGTTAAACAACCCATCCATCCCTATATCCTATTCCGTTCCCACCTGTTTGGTTTGTTTCGAGGGTAGGGCACATTGGCCAGTTTTCGGAATTAATCGCGCGTTTTAATAGACTCCACAAAACCCAAGAGTTGTTAAATGAGTCGCAGAGTTCTGATTAAAGTTGAAGAGACTCCTGCCAAAAGTACGGTTGTTCCTTTAAGGTCGGTATAATAATCTCTCAGCTTTATCAATGCTAAAAATAAAGATAAATATGGGTGTATGTTTATTTGTTAGTGTGTGCTAACGTTCTCCAGGTTAGACCATTTGACCTAAAGCTACCAAATTTGGCAAATAAATATTTTGAAAAACGAGAATGTGCACCTCCTATCCGGTTTTTTTTTTGAAATTTTAATTAATTGAAAATTAAGTTTAAGCGCTGATATTTTTTAATCAATAACGCCCAAAAATATTACAGTAAAAATATATTTTATATTAAAATAAGATAGTAAATTAGTTTTCCCATTTTCAAATATTTTTTAAAAATAATTTAGCGATATTTTGCAACAACATATTTTATCGTTGAAGGAAAATTGTCAGATTGCATTGTTGCTTCTAAAATTTAATCCTACCTTTTTACTTTAGCCCTTACATAGAAAAGAGAAAGTAGTATAATAATTATCAAAATATTCGAATGCGTGATTTTGAAATATCTCCGCGTTTGAGGCATTCTTGAGTTCGAAATATACTTTTTTTTGGAAAATATTGGTTTGTCTGTGACAAAGAAAACTCAAAAATGCTTTGATCCAGACGGTTGGAATTTGATTTACTGTCTTTAGGATAAATTAAAGATTTCTATCAAATTTTGAGTAGCTCAGTGGAAATCTGTCTGCTCGGCTGTTCCAACATAGGTTAACACGATAATTAGAAAACGAAGATAGATAGCTAGTTAAAATTTAATACCCATATTTAACATCTAATGTACACAGTTGTCAAATTTTGAGACAAATTCTATCATGGGTTGAATTGGACTGAAAATTAATTAATTTGTGCCATTCTGTACTACAAAACTCTTAAACTCTCAGCTATCCAACTCAGGAATCAATTACAGGCAAGTGAGTTTTCAACATGAAAGAAGTTGTTCTGAATGAGGAACTAATAAAAATATTTTTTTATCGTTTTGTCTGGGAATAATCAGGGAAGAAAAGAGGGCATTCTTACCTCTCGAACATACCGAGGCATCGTTTATTTCAGTTGCATTAACGTCCCATTTTAAGGAAATACTAGGACTATTCTGCGACAGACCTCGTAATTTTGAATCATGGTCAGATGACAAGGAGGACACCTTTCCAAATTTCCGAAAAAATTAACGTGCATCAGATCCGCTTACACGATCGTTCTTAGGTTCAATCGGGTCTTGAACCTGAAAACCTCCTGTTCAGAAGACAAGACCTTAACACCTAGCCACAGTGGCATACTAATACAATGGAAGCACTATTATTATCAACAGTACATAAAATGTATCAAAATAAAAATAATAATTGGAAAACAGGTTTTATCGAAGCGCATACTAGAGGAACGAATACACTTCGTTACAAAATAAAGAAGTCGATTTTTTTTGAAGTTCTCTATCTTCAAATAATCATAAAACTACAACTGTAATCCCCAAATTAGGTACCAAATTTTATACATCTAAGTCAATCCATTTTTGATTTATTGCGTTTGCAATCTTCTAAAAGATTCATTGGATTTGGCTTAAAATTCAATACGTATGTACGACATCGACGTTAAATCTGTGCACCTAATTGTACCCATCTAGCTCTCATCGTTTTGTAGCTATCATGTTTACTTATATTCGAGCAACCTGAATGATGGAACTTGCTCAAAACTAGATAGAAATCTTCAACTTCGGTGTAACAAATAAATACAATTTTAATCCAATCATATCTTAAAGAGTTTATGAACTATGTTACAGGTAGACGACCAGACAGACGGCTACAATGCCAAAAATATGTTTTTCGAACTCGAGGCGATCTGAAATGTGTAAATTCCAATCAAAATCTCGAAAAATCTCAAGTTTGAAAGAATCACAACTATTTCTCTATTATTTGCAAGCGAGAAATTAAATGGAATATTTCTTCTGAAAGCTCTGAAATTAATAGGTTTATAAATTATTTTAAGTTTTAGATATAACTTAAAAATTAAAGAAATCATTGATTATATTTATACACTAAAACAAATTGGCGATGCTGTCATTGCACAGTACCTAGTCTCCTCTAACTATGACAATCAGGAAAAATATTCTTTATTCATCTCAAGTTTCAAGTTTATTTCCAAAATAATCATATAAAATAAATGGCGTTTGTGAAATTCAAATCATATCTCGCTTATCTGATTTCTATGCATTACTTTAAGATTTAGTTTTACATTAAAAGCATATTTAAAAATGGCATCAAAATATATTTTAGGATTTCGTCAATATTGGAATGCTTTCACGCATAAAATGTCACACCAGCAGATGAAGTCCTGATCTCTAGTATCTGATTTAGCGTGTAACAGATCCAAATACGTGACAAATTATTGTAAGATTCCTTATACATATCAAGATTTCATTATATTTCAGGTTGATAATACTTTATTAATATTTATGATAAATACTGAAGTCGGAGTGCTACCATAGAGGTAGAGAGTCTTCCTCGTGATCTAGGCGTCCCTTGTTCGAGTCCCAGCAAAGGCATGGTTGTTCTTTTGTGCTCTATTTGTGAAGTGAGGCAATGTGCCCCACCCCTTTAAAAAGGGTCAATGGATGTGTGAGTCATCTTCATATGAGTTGGAAGTCAGACGTCTATCCTCGGGTGCTCAGGGATCCATACCCTCAAAAACTACTGCACTCCATTTTTCTTGTAAAGCGGACACGTCATCATCATCATCATTAAGATTGAGAGATGTTTTCAAGAAATGTTTTGCACTAAAGGACTTTACATCGACTAAACGCTTTGCCAAATCTTAGGTTGAAAAAAGAAAATTTAAATAAAAACTGATTTTTTTATCAGAAAAGGTAAGCTCCGAATCCTTTTCTTTAACTTAAATGGTGATGAGTTATAAAAAAATTTATTTTTTTAAAAATATTTCAGAATTTTTTTAAATAAATAATTTTAGTTTAATTTATGAAGTTTTTCTGTCTAATATATATCTTATATTTTGAAAGATTATAAAATTCTCAGAACAGAAAAAAATTGGGAAATATTTCCCATTTTATATTTTATTTCAAAACTGAAGTATGAAGATGAAAAATTTCAAATAAAAAGAATGAAAAGACCTTTGATGAAGAAACAAAATAAATTTTTAAAAAAACTTACGAAATCTTTAAAATTCGAAAGGCAAAAAGAATATCATTGGCATTTTTCATTCCAAAAATTTGAAATTTCATTTTCAGCATACATAAGAACCCTTGAAGTGAGTCAGCAATTCACTTATAATGTAAATGAGGATTGAGGATCTGGCAGGGGGAGTATTTTCCGATGACAG
Source organism: Argiope argentata (assembly GCA_026289955.1). Lineage (NCBI taxonomy): Eukaryota > Metazoa > Arthropoda > Arachnida > Araneae > Araneidae > Argiope > Argiope argentata. The sequence continues at coordinate 336,662 of JAOUZG010038391.1, read as the reverse complement.
TATTATTTTTATTGAGTCATAAGCGACGCAACAGGTCATTTGGGAATTGCAGGCAACATTACGTTTTATTTGGATTGGTGACAGGAGGCTACGAGTATACTCAAAAACAGGATGAAAACTTTAAAATGGATGCATTCCATCTTGTTAATATGATGATACTTAAAAAGAGCTTTCGAGATAATGTTTTTGTTGTTTGCTGTATTTGTTTTCGTATTACATCATTTTTTTAATGTCGCAAAGCAGTGGTGCAATGACAGATTCTTTGGAATTTGTTATTAAAATTAAACAAGAATTCATGGATTCTCATTGTTCATTTTTCTCAGTCTGAATCATTCTTGTCATAATTATGCGAAGATATTTCATTCAATGATATACAGAAGCTATGAATTTTTTAAATTGTTTGCACTGGATTTACAGCACAGGTTGGTTATAATAAAAGTGACCCTATTCAGACGCGACTAGAACCTGTTCTACTCGGCGAAGTTTTGATAGAACTTAGTACATACCTTACATATACCACGGTATAAAGAATTGTTCAATAAAAAATAATTTAAATTTTGATCACAAGATGACAATTTTTTTAGCATTCCTTTTAGAAATTATATTTAACTGAATAACTCTTTATAGATAACTGATTTATTTCAGTTACAAAATACGGCATGGTTATTATTAAAATGATCCAATTCAAACCCTTGTAGAATCCATTTTGCCTTTCTGATTTTGATGTATATATGTTATATGGAGCATTGGAAAAATTTGCAACAAGAAAAAAAAAGTCCAAGTTTTAACCACCAATGGAAATTGTTAATCCCAAAGAAAAACAAAAAAATTTATCAGAATCAGTAACATTTATTATCTTGCAGCATGTGCTGACTGTATGCTCCTTTGACATCGATGGTAGATCGATTTCAGCAACATGGCGCGTAATATTGACTAGCAAATAAGTCCTAATTCCTCTTCTAAATACGCGTCATTTCAATAATACCCACAACCAGAAATCAAAGATATTTAAGTCGGATGAACAAGGAGTCCAAGAATCCGAAAAATCTCTGGATATTACATGATTCTCGCCAAAGTTAGCACGAAGTAGTTCTTTAACTGGGTGTCCAGTCCAATGAGGGATGTTGCTTAATCTTCCATGAAGACGGTGGTCTACAAACATTACCGTTTTTGTAAAGCAGGAATGCCCTGCTGTCGAATAATTTCACTGGGGATACAGCACGTTTTAAGATATTGAGCAATGATAGTTTCAAAGAAAAACGATCCGAGAATAAAAATATTAGTGCATCAACACCATGTAGTCACAGTGGGTGTTAGAAAAGGACATTAAGAGGTGAAGCACCCCATATGAAGCAATTTTGATTATTCTAAGCTCCATTGAAAGAAAAGTGCGTCTCATCTGACCATAGAATTTTACAAAGCCACATCAATTAACAGTTTCACAAAAATTTGGCAAGCAAATCCATAGCGTGTTTGGAGGTCTTGAAATTGCAGCGTTTTCACCACTTGGGTCTTAGACGAAAACCATTTTAAATGGATTTCACAATTTTTTGTACCCTTCGACCACGGAATTGCCAACTCACATAGCATCGATTGAGTCTGCAGACTCTTAGAACTGCAGAAGAACTGATTTCTTTGACACTTTCATTCCCCAACAATTTCTACCCTGTTCCTGATTGCACACCCAAGTTTCCAATCTTTTTAAATTTAATAATCATCTTCTTTAAACCATTCTGCGATATTGACCTTTTTACAATTCCTTTTAACGACGATATTCAAGCAATGAAGATATTAAGCTATTACTGCCGTTTGACAGTTTTACCGGTAAAGCAGGATCTTTCCTCTATAATAGCCTAGCTAACGATGGGAAACGCAAGCAGAAGGATTTTTGAACTCTGACTTCATATCTTTTCAAAGGTTTAATTAATTTTCACAAGAAATTTTTTAAAATGTTCCATCTGGTAGTCAGAATTTGAACTATATTTTTCATAGAAGGAATCTATATAACGTATGTATCAAGTTGCATCCTAATCCGATTGGAAGAATGCCCTGTAGAGGAGTTTGAATGGGGTCACTTTAATTATAACTACCCCGTACATGAAAGTTCTAAATAATACATATGTTTCCGCATAAAGAAACGAATAATGTATACAATTTAGTTCGAAAAGGGAATTGTCCCTCACGTTTTGTTTCAGATGAATCGAAAATTCTTATTACATTAACTAATACGTCAATTGAATTAAACATACTCTGAGTCCTAGAAAAATTTAACATTTTTGTAGTAAGCTGCATTTTTTTAATTATCCTTTTTGCATTTTTTCTGCAGATAAATTTGTGTATTTAACTTAACAATTTTTACAAAATGCTTCAATTAAATAGTTACAATTTACGAAGAGTAGTGGTAAAAAAGATTTTTTCCTATTAAAAATACTTTTTTTTTCAATTTATAATTTTATTTCTTAAATATTCACACAATCATATGTTTCTGCAAGGACTCTTTTTTAAACAGATAATTAACAATTTCTTTATTTGAAACTGTTACGATTTTTTATTTGTATACGTCCATATAAGCTTTAGAAAACTGCAGATGTGCGTGTATGGTGATGGTATATGTTTTTTATAGAACTACATCAAACATCAAGTGTTTATTTTTTTGCTACCAATTAATGCTGACAAACTTAACCTACAGACTTTCAAAGTGTCATACTAAAAATGTCATAAAAATTGTGTGTTATTTTATTATCTTTTTATCTATCTATTTTTGGAGGGTCTCAGATAAAATTCTTATGACAATGTTGAATTTAAACAGTTATTTTAGATTTCTGATGAACAAGTAGAATGTACTTAATTTCATTATTTTTAAATATCTGTGCAAATTTGAAATACTCTTTTACGATCATTATCTCATATTCGAAAAATTATTGTAATCGTCACGCGAGAGTTTTACGCATCTCCAAGTTTATATCAGCTTTAGTTTGAAAAACAAACTTTTCAAGAATGTCTATCTGCCAGTCTAAAAAGATAAAGGTATCTGATCATATAAAGATAAATCAAAAATGTTCTTGTCTATGCGTATGATATTTAGTGACGGTCTTTATACTAAGTTTTAAACCTCCGACGAATTTTGAGCAAAATCCCACTGATCGAATATAATTCATTCGCTTACTAAAAAACTGAGAGAGCTAGATGTATAAAATTCGGTATACAGATTTATAATCTATAAAGTAGACATATATCAAATTTTCAGTCGATTCCAATGAAGGCTTGACCATATGCATTTTCTTAGGGTAAAGGTCCCTGAGCAAACCGAGGACAGAATTTTGACTTTTAGCTCATATGAAGATGACACTCAAACATTCGCCTGTACAACCCTTTTTACAAGAGAGCTCTTTCAAATACCTCATTGATAGAACACAGGGTAAAGAACAGCCATGTTCGAACCAAGACTCAAACCCTAAACGCCCCCCAGATCATGGAGAAGACGCGTTACTCCTATTCCAGGACGCTGGCATCTTTGGGTTCCTCGTCGAGAATATTATGATAGATTTATTAAATTTACCACATTCACGCCCAAGTTTCCTATTTCGTAATTATTTTAAGCCAATGCCATACAAGGCGTCCTCTGGGTTAACACTCTTACTAAAGTCAAATGCGAAAAAGTTTTGAGAAGAAAACTCCCGCTCGTATTATAAGCAAACTAATAGCTTCACTCAATTTATATCAGTTTGCTCTCAAGTGTTTAAGTATCTAAAAAAGAGACCATATTTCTTCCTTTAGAAGCTCCTACACCTGCGATCAAACCTTTTCTATGGAACAATCAACCGATGAACATAAAAGGAACTGGCATTACGATACTCCCTTCGGACAGGAAACACCCCCGCAGAGGAATAATAGTCGAATCAATCCGGCAAAGGGAGGGGGTCCTCAACTCTCAGGAATTGGTCCGGCACTCTATTGAAATGAGAAGCATCTCCACAAGGCTACAGATATGCGGTCCCAATTAGCATCTCATCCGGCACATTGATACGTTGTTGTTCCGGCGCGCCTGGAACTGACGCCGGATTCTTACGGCTTCGGCTAAGACCCCTCTAACATTATAAAATGGGAATTAACACGTTTCCCTGTTATGGATCGGAGTGGGGTGGATTTGATTGAGGAAAATTGGTTTGCTCAGCAGAGTAACGTGCTTTATGGGTTTAAAATTACTCCCGATACTATTGACTTTATAATTGCAGTGTGCATGCATAAGAATTATTAATGTATTATCTTCAACAGAATATATCCTGTTACGATCATAAAAAATTGAACTGAAATGAAGGAAACTAATACTAATGAAACGGAATTGTTTAATTCATACAGATATGAAATAACGATTATAAATGACCATTTTTCTTAAAACTGAACAATTTTATTCGTATGCCTTCTTGTTAAAAAAGTGCTAAAAGCATTTAAGAATAATTTTCTCGAATTTCTAATAAGGTTTAAGTTTAAATAAAAAACTCATAGGTTGTATAAAACCATAGAAAAACAGTAATAAATACTTTGTTGACAAATTTCCGTTAACGATGGATTTTTTAATAAACATTTTTATAATTAATTCAGAACAGCAGGTAACAACAACCTGTCAGTGCAACCGTAATAAAATATTCTTACTTGTGTCGAGACTTAACAAAAGCATTGTTTTGTTGTTACTTATGGCACTTACCTATGAACAAGCCCCCAATACAGTGGCAGATTTAAGCCGAAAAGAGAGTCTCTTGTTTTTGAAGTAGCGCCAACTAGGGCCAAGAATACGACTTAACTACTCACTCACCACATTTGCTTGCACAGCCTCTTTTTACAAAGGGCAAAATCACACATCTCACAGATAGCACACAGAAGAACAACCATGCCCGAACTGGGACTCGAACCGGGGACTCTCAGAACAGGAGAAAGACCCGCTACCACTGTGCCAGAAAGCCGGCACAAAAGCCTTTGATTTGGAGAAGGCATGGATATAGGTATTTGTTTATAATTTTACAGTTTTGTCGTTTCCTTTAAAAATTTGCTGAAACTATTAAAAGTCGTTTATTTTTCTGAGAAATTAAGAAATTTAATTAAAATCGTAATTATTATTGTAATCCTGAATCATTATATTAATTTTGATTGGAGCTAGTACATCCTTTTTTTTCATTTTTCCATATACAAACTATTAAAACCATTACAAGGAAAGCCTTATTAACTCTTTTTGAAAATCAGAAGTATATGAGAAAGGACAATTAAATGTTCAAAGACTGTCACTGTTGTCAAGAGACTACTTTATTCATTAGCATGGCGGACATTCAAAGTAATCTCTTTGCACAACAAGTGCTCCCTGCGTTTTTGCTTTCTTTGAAATTAGTTTAGAACACCATTTTTTTAAGAGTTTTCATTTCATGGAGTATCTTCTGAGATTCCCGTTCAAACGTTGGTCATCTTCGATAGATTTTCTTTCAATTTTGAAGCACTTGCGCTATTCAAAACATCTTGAATCAATCATGGCAACATAGTTTTCACCTTGCCAATTAATTTATTATACTCAAAGGTAGAAATTTAAAAAAAATATCAGACGCAAAACATGCAACAAAGAACAATACGAATATCAACGAAGGGGAAAAAAGTTCTTTTTCTTTGGCTTCTAATAACCTTGAAAGTATGGTTTACATTAAAGGTAGATTTACATTCGGGCAGTTATAAGACGTTCAGCAGGTAGCGCATGATTAGACAGGAATTGATTAATGTTTGCCATAATTTCATAAGATATATTTATACATTCTCGGTCTCTCAATAACAAGATCAAAATGCAAAAATATCGGAATTAATTAATCTGTTATTTTTCTGCAAATGAATGCGCAGTTGGAAGAACATACGATGCAGCGACTTGTTGCTGTCCATTCAGAACAATAACCGAACATTGACCGAACTTTTCAGCCTTTCTACGCATACTAGTTGTGGGGTTGGCGGGGAGCCTAGCCCAGGCAGGGGTTTATCCCGGGTCATGGAGAGTAGATAGCAACCTAACAGTCCATATAACAGAGTAGCTAGCAGCCTAATAGTCCAGGAGTCGCAGTATATATAGTCCTTGGTTGTCAGAGGGGAATGTAAGGTGGTGAGTGCCAGGGCTCATTCTAATTGGTTATTATCGTGGAGGGGGTGTGGGGTATGCATCCTTAGGAGTTAAGTTGTGATTTTACTACAAGTTGACTAGTAGTACGTACAGTTTAGTTTTAATTAGAGATTGAGTTATAATGAGGAACAAAAAGAAAAAAAATCATTTAAATAAGATGATTCTGGGTCTACGAGTTTTACAGTTTGGGAGGTAATTGGGAATATTTTGGCAGATTCATTTTCATTAGATTCCTTATTTTTGAAGAATTTTTCGGCAAGTTTTTTATTGTAGCCTTTCTGCGTATGCGCTGCCTACTGAGTCTTATAACTGGCAGCGTTAACCTAGTATTAGATACCCTTAGAAATGACGTCCAAAACTAAAATAGATATGTACAATTCGAAGATACTAGAATACGATAAAAGTAAAAAGCTAGAAGACGATTCTACATTGCCTCCATTTTCCAGTGCAGGACGAAGACCAAAATTAAAGTATCAATTTTCAACAAAATATAAAAACAAAAAAAAGTGTAAAATATTATTTTTTTTCACTACATTTCCCGAATTTTTTTAGATAATTCCTTGGTATGATAACGGCATGCCTAACAAATTGTTTTATGATTCTGCATGGTTTTCCTACAAGTAACTTAGCTCAATTCTTGCGATAGCGAAATCTAATAATATATCCAGATTTAAAAACAAGTATAAAATTTAAAAAAATATAAATTTCAATAAGCTGAATCTTATTAATTATTGTTAGACTACACAGCACACAAAATATTTTTATTTGAATATAATGCTCTCCAGAGCTCATTAATTTCAGATGGAGAATGACACCGAATTTTTAATTAAAGCTATGCAAAAGATAATAACGGTAGAAAAAGATCAATAAAATATTTTATAAAGAAAATATTTCTTTGAAATCTCAGAAATAGAAAGCGTCTATCTTTTCTTTTTATTTTTCTTCTAACTAATTTTCAAAAGTAAAATTTCCTTCAATGCGTTCTTTTTCATTGTTTAGTTAATTAAAAGGTCATATTCATAGTATTTTGTATTATCATTGCAGTGATCAAAATTTATGCATTAATTACAGAGGATTTTTTGAATAATCTCTAGGCTAGGAAATTCTATTGCTTTAGGATAGCTTCAGGATGCTGATTTTAAAACTGATATCAGCATTTTCGTCGTTAGAGACGAGATAACTCCTCGTCCTGGAATATTCGCTATGAGAGAGGGATGAGATAACTCGTCCTCTACTCAATGTTTTCTATATAATTGCAGCGCATCTTATATATCTGTGTGTGTTTCTAAATCTAAAAAAAAATCTTCCAAAAAATATTAGACCCTTCAGTTGGCGGGGCTTTTAATAGCGAGGTGTCTAAGGGAATTTAAATTTTTATGGGTTCGGTTCCACTACTAAGATCACAATAATGCAAACGAAAGGTGAAGAGACTTTTTTAAAGCACAAAAGAATTTATTTAAAGTTAAAGGGAAATGTTTACAGAGGGGGAGTATTTACAAGGAGATACGAAATGGATTTAAACATGGAGATATTAAAGAAACAGAAAGTTTGATAATGCCCTCTAGGAGGACGGTAGAAATCTAAAACAAGTTCATGATGTGACTGAAATAACTTACCGCATAGTTAGCGAGCGCGTAACGTTTTCATTGAACGCTGACTTGTAGGTCTGCCTGAATGTTAGTTGCATCGGCATTTCGTTAGTTAGACAGATGGCGTTGTTCTGGAAAGATGTATGAATTAAAATTGTAGTCCTCTGGGAAATGATCTAACCTTTTACAAATATTGCTTTGAGCCACGTCCTACAATGGGACAACAAAATCAAATGATGGCAAAACAAAATAGTTCAGTGGGATATCCTGCATATACGTAATAATATTTTAAATTCTAAATTTCAATTGTAAATCATTTCCTAAGTTTTGTCTTAATTTAGCCCATAGTGACTTCATTCTAAAATGTTCTCTTGCTTCTTGATCTGATTCCACCTTTTTATTCAATGAATCAAAAGAAGCTTTGTAATAAGGCTGAGTCATCTGTCCACGTGCCGAGTGGAGGAATAGATTCTTAAAAAGGATTTTTCGTTTCTCCTGTCAAGACCAATATAAGGTCAATACCCGTCAAAATTCGACACGTGTATGAGAATATCATGATATATAAGACCAGCTAAAATAATTATGTTTTTGTAACCTTCTTCTGCTTTTGCTCCGTGCTGTTGCGTACTTCTGGAGAAAAAGCGAAAAAACTCCTCTGGAATAAAACGAAATTAAAAATTCAACTTGTCTTCTCCCTGATTTTGATAACGAATTTTTCTTCTGCTTCTTTTGTGTGCTTGGGTAAAAACATAATTTTTTTGTTTCAAGCAAAAGGCAGTTTCAAAGAAAGAGAAGTGACTTTCGATTAGTTAAATTCGCTTTATTGCATTCTGAGGGGCACGAATTAAGTACAAGCAGAAGCAAAGAGCACAACGCAAAATGACACAAAACAAAATGTGGAAAATCTAATGGAAATTTGATCTTTATGAATATGTACTGTGATCTTTTGATAGGGATTTCTATCAAATGTCAATCACAAGTAAGGGAATCGTTAGGGATCTTTTAAAAGAATCTGTTAAAGTCAGCAATATTTTATCCCTTCCCTGGGACGGCGAGAATTGCTGACTAAAGTATTTTGACAGACCTTTTGTTGCATTAATTAAATAGAAAAAGTGGAATTGGATCAGGAAATAAAAAAAATATTTTAGAATGAAGTAGCCTTTAAAATATCCTATTATGTATGTATGTATATATATATATATATACTGAAGTGACAAAAATCATGGGATAGCAATATTCAAATATACAGCTGGCAGTAGTATCGCAGCGAAAAATTATAAATGCGCAGTTCGTTTTCCAGAGATTTTATTTGTGTTCAAGTTATTCATGTGAACAGGTTTTTCATGATTTATGGCGGCATGACGAGAATTAACAGACTTGAACGTGGAATGTTAGTTGGAGCTAAACGCATGGGTCATTCCATTGCAGATATCCTTAGTGAATACAATATTCCGAGATCCCCAGTATCAAGAGTGTGCCGAGAGTATGAAATTTCAGGCATCCCATCCCATCACGAACAGCGCAGTGGGCGACCACCTGCACTTAAAGACCGAGACCGCCGATGTCTGTGTAGAATGGTCGAATTCCTGCAGTTATTTGACGCAACACTTCGTCAAATAGCTGCAGGAATCAATGTGGGACGTACGAGGAACGTGTCCGATAGAACTGTGCGGCGAAATTTGTCTTCTTTGGGCTATGACAGCAGAAGACCGACTCGAGTGCCTTTACTGACAGTACGACATCGCCTGCAGCGACTCTCCTGGGCTCGTGAGCATATCTACTGGCCCCTAGGCCAGTTGAAAACCGTGGCGTGGTCAGATGAGTCACGATTTCAGTTGTTACGAGCTGATGTTAGAGTTCGAGTGTGGCGCAGACCCCACGAAGCCATGGACACAAACTGTCAGCAAGGCACTGTTCAAGCTGGTGGTGGCTGCATAATGGTGTGGGCTGTTTTTACATGGCATGGACTCGGTCCTCTGGTACAACTGAACCGATCATTGACTGGAAATGGTTATGTTCAGCTACTTACAGATCAAATGCATCCATTCATGGACTTCACGTACCCACACAACGATGGGATTTTTATGAATGACAATGCGCCATGTCACCGGGCCCGAACTGTTCGCGATTGGTTTGAAGAACATTCCGGACAATTCCAGCGCATGATCTGGCTACCTAGATCGCCCGATATGAATCCCATCGAGCATTTATGGGACATCATCGAAAGGTCCGTTCGTGCCCAAACTCCTGCATCATCCACACTTTCCCAATTATGGACGTCTATACAGACAGCATGGCTCAATATTCCTGCAGAGGACTTCCAACGACTTGTGGACTCCATGACACGTCGAGTTGTTGCACTTCGCCGGGCAAAAGGAGGACCGACACGATATTAACAGTCATCCCATGACTTTTGTCACTTCAGTGTATATATATAATATAATATTTGAACAGAGGTAGGTACCAAGACACTTCATTGACGCGATGAAAGTGTTAATTTTACCAAATAAATTTTAGTTTCTGAAGTAACAAATATTCTCAACATTTCAGTGGGGTTCACGATCGCTAATTATGCTGAGCATTTATATGATAATATAAAATTATTTATTAATAATATTCGTTTCACTGCCCTGAAACGACCAATTTTCGACGATTCTATCTCACTAATGTTATGAGGCGCGTTAGGATGAGCACATTTTCTGAATTCTTCGTCTTTCTTTGACCTTGATTCCTAACCTTTTAATGTAATTTTTTCGCTCAATTTTTTTACGTATTTTGATTATTACTTTGTATTAATTGATTTCGCTAGTAATCAAATTTTATTTTATTGTTAAATTTAATTATCCTCTCCTTTCATCTTTACTCTCACTCCCATTTTGATTTTTCTCCTCACCCGTCGTAACGTATGTGCAAAAACGCGGAGGTTTTAAAATCCGTTTGCAACTAATAATCTATACTATAATTATAAATGAGAAAATTTGGATGGATGAAGGAAATTAGTCAATCACGCCAGAACAGATAAACAAAATTGTATGAAATTTAGCATAGAGATACATTATAGCCTGGAATAGGACATAACCTACTTTTTATTCCTTTTAATTGAATGGTTAATTTTTATTGATTAAAAACTAACTTTTCCACCAAAGATCTTCATTTCCCCACCGGCAATGGGTAAATCTTCAGTTTATTTTTCACAACATTAATGAGGTTGTGGTTAACATGTTTTCGACTGATTATTTCTAAATATCATGATTATTCGCTTAGTATTTATTTTAAGAGTTTAAAATTAAAAATTGTTTATTAATCGATTTTTCAGATTCATTTTGAAGTAATTTTGAATTAAAATAAAACAGAAGGAAAGAAATTAAAAATTTCAAATCTGTATTGCGTGACAGCAACTGGCGTTGAAAATTCAAGCATGTGCAGTTTCCAGTATATTTTTCAATGGTTTACAAATTTCTTGATTATATCATATATGATTGTTTTCAGCAGCACCACAATGATATGGTTTGATAACGTTTTACGCTATGATCAGGCCGTCAGTTCACACTTATACTCTCTATATACTAGACTATAATTTCACATGCGTACGAAGTCAAGGGTAAAAGCTAGTAGCATATAAATGCTAGTGTAAATAATCTAGAGAATCAATTTGTTCGTCCTGATTATTTATCTATTAGGTTATTAAATTATTATTAAGAGATTTAATTCTTTTAAAAAACAACTCGCCGAATTATTTGATACGACTAAAATACAATAATTCGACTAAAACCGTTTACTGCAATTTACACAGCTTATATATTACGAAATAAAAGAGGAAATGGAAATCCTCCTATGGATGCATTATTGGTAGAAACACGTACTTAAACATTGAGTAGAGAGCTTGAATCCTGTAAAAATATTGTTTCGAATTGAATCAAAAAGATTATAAAAGTTAAAGGAAAATTGAACAAAAATGAAATTTATGTCATTAAAAAGGTAATGTTTTTAATGTTTTAAGATAAAACAAAGGCATTTTTTATAAGATAACCGTTTTGGAAGATAAGATTATCAATTAGTGATGGCAAGTCATAGCAATAACGGCTAGACATAAGATTAATATACGGAAGCTAAAATAGAAATATATTTCAACGTTCTTTATAGGTTTTTCATTTCTATTTTTATTTCGCAACATGTATATTTTTTAATTTGCACCCAAAATAGTTTATACTAGACTGTTAAATTTAGTGATATTTAAAAAAGATACATATTTTGGCGCTACCTTCATAACCCGGAAAACAACTACGATACTGAAGTCGACTTTTGGTATTGTGGCCATATTACTCGGCTACTGGCTCTAGCATCGCAGGTTCGTACCACAACCTTCACTCGCTACAATATCGATCATTTAAATGTTCTAA